>OX336376.1:33602309-33705481 GCA_946902895.1 Fragum fragum | reverse complement strand
CCTTTTGACTAAACTATTCCGACCTATAAAGCGAAAAGGGACCTAACGGGTGTCTCGTAAAACAAATATTTCAAATAAAGATTAGATCCAGCAGAGGTCAACCAGTGGTACTGTTCTGGAATACAACAAATTTCTAAGAGTGTAGAGTTTCAACCCTTGTCAGCCTGCGGCTTACCAGGGTCGGAAATTTTTGCTCTTTCATGACAACTTTCTGAATCTAAGATGGCTATTTTATGTTACCCTCTGTACACGACCACTTGCTGACCGCTGCATGTTTATAATTCTTTTTTTTTTAATATCTATTTTTGATTTACAATACTTTTCACTCTACCCAGAGTATTCTTTTACGCCTAGCGCATGTTGGCTGACTTTTAGCTTCCTGAAATGGAAGGCAGATAAAACAATAATTAGTAAACAGAAATACAGTTAGGTAGGAACTTTTCTTATTTTAGATTCAATTACTTACACATTACAAACACAGCCTCTATTTTGTTGGTACTGAGTGGACTCCTTTCGTCAAGACAATTGTAATGGGAACCCAAAACAAAGTGTTTCCTTGAGAAATACCGTTTTAAAAATGGTGCTACAGTCTCAGTTATATAGAAATCTCCAACAAATATTGAAGGTGATATTCTTGGCTGCGTTGCTTTATGTCTTTTTATTTCTCAAGGCAATAGATCTAAGAATTTCAAATTTAATTTGTCAACCAATTATTCAGTATTCAAGAGCGCCGGGGCCTAACACGATACGTCTTAGGAAGTTTTCGGAAGTATTTACAAAATACAATAAGGGAACATGGCATATATATTTTTTTACAAATATTTAAGTTAACAAAAACATTTTGTGCGATAAAATTTGTTGTTGATTTTTACAAAACAAGCGTTTAATGGTTTTGTTTTGTGATCAATTTCAATCATTATTGACAACGAAACGTCTCATCAAATGCTGAAAGTGAATCGATTTGCATCTTCATGTCTAATTTACACGATTCAAATGATAACGGCCCGTCTGGTCTAACGCCGAAAGTATCTTAATCCGCATCTTTATGTCTTATTTAGAAGATTCGATTGATTACGACCCGTCTCATCAAATGCAGAAAGTTTTTCAATCCGCATCTTTATGTCTCATTTAGACGATTCAAAAATAGCGACATGTCTCAATGAATGCTGAAAGTGAATCGATTTGAATCTTTATGTCTTATTTAATCAATTCAAATGATAACGACCTGTCCTATCAAATTCTGAAAGTAAACCGATCTTAATCTTTATGTTCCATATAGTCAATTTAAATGATACCGATTCGTCTAATCAAATGCTGAAAGTGAACCAATCCGCATCTTTATGTCTCATTTAGGAGATTCAAATGATAACGACCAATCTCATCAAATGCTGAAAGTGAATCGACTTGCATCGGTATGTCTCATTTTAGAGATTCATTTTAGTCTCATCAAATGCTGAAGTAGCCGCCGTCATAGCGCAGTTGGTAGCGCGTCGGACTATCATTCAAAGGGTCCCGGGTTCGATCCCCGACGGCGGCAATACTCTTTCCGACATTTTTCTACCACCAATGGGCAGATAATCGTAAGCCTATGTGGGATAGCAGCTGGAGGCTAGGAAAGGGTGTAGTGGTAGTACTGGTGCGAGAAATACCAGGAATCCATTGTTAGGTGCTCCAGCCGCCGCGATATAACTGAAAGATTGTTAAAAGCGGCGTTAAACCCCATTCAAACAAAATCAAATGCTGAAAGTGAATCGATCTGCATCGTTATGTCTCATTTAGGAGATTCAAAGGAATACTACCCTTCTCATCAAATGCTAAAAGTAAATCGACCTGCATCTTAATGTCTCATTTAGACGATTCAAATGATAACGACACGTCTCATCACATGTAGACTGTCTCTCAACCCAAATTTTTATGTCTCATTTAGAAGATTAAAATGATTACGACACGTCTCATTAAATGCAGAAATGAATCGATCTGAATCTTTATGTCTGATTTAGACGATTAAAACGATAACGACCATTGCACCAATGCTGAACGCGGTTCTACCTGCATCTTTATGTCCTATTTAGACGATTCTAATGACAACGTCCAGTCCTACCACTTGATAACACCGAAGGTGTGAAGCTACTCATTGCTGTCGCACGATTTTGTATGCATTTCTCCGATGGCCTGGGACGAATGACCACCATGACGGTCCCGTTTCTTAAACAGGCATATTCTGTGTTATCAGGTCAAATTATATCTTTTTTGACACTCTTTTAAAAGGTGGTTTCATTTTGAAAGGTTTCAATACAAAATTATCGTAAATTCTTCCAAGCTTTTGATTTTACAAGCGAACTACATTCTACGCGTGAATAGCCACGATACATAAAAACAGTTAGATCGTCAGTTTTGATTAAAAGACCATAAATTCGAAAGGACGGTGTGTATCTTCACATCTTTTTGTATGTCGTAGAAATAAATCTGCAAATGCAATATAAATCTCACTTATTCTTATTATGTCACTTATCTTCGATGAAACAAATTATAAACGATGAAATTGAGCATTAATACATATGATAATTGAAACACGCTGTATGAGTTATATTCGGCCGTGGCGGCGCCGTACATATTAGATAAGTCCGTAGGAAATTGTCTAGACGATATTCACTTATTTTAGTATTTTTGAGTATATGAAATGCTATAATATGTCATTTATATCAACATCAGTGTATTAAATATTGATTTTGTGGAGATATTTGTGATTTCAAATCTAGGGGTCAGGCCCAACAGTCCAAAATATACTACTGAATGCAGGTTATTATCAACACCTTTATGGTGTACGGCGCATGCGCTCTTGTTAATATCCTGCCTTGACACTAAACGAGAATGTTGATTCCTGATTTGTTGTTTGATTTCGAGACAATCGCTAGAGATTATTTTGTGACGAGTAAAGGCATTAATCCTCGAGACAATGGTTATATCCCAGGTTAATGACAAAACTACGAAAGGCTTATTTGACGTACGGACCAGATGGATCGAAACGCCGAATTAGGTCATCGTTTTCTCAAGAGCTCTTTACCATAATTTCTGCGTTTCTTTTTCTGTTTGACATTTAAAGGTTACAAAAAAAAAAAAGATTTCTCTTGTACTCAAATTGTGTTACATCCCGGGATCGATGCTGTCCTGCTTTCCCAGATTATATTCAAATCATTTTCGAACCAATTTTCTGTCATTCTCGCGCCGAGCCGTGTCGCGTTGAATCCAATGTAAGCAAAAACATGTTTTGAATATTTTCAACTTTGAAGTTCAAGTGAATTGAGACATATTCTTCTGAAGAAATCCACGATTTTTGGTTTACATACTCCTATGAATCAGTAAAAAAGATCATTTTGATCACTACATCCGTACTCAAAAATGTTCGACCAAAACCCAATTAGTTTTTTTCTAGATGATACGTACGATCTTTTTTATCTGGATTGAGGTTAATTTATTTTAGTATTCCTTTCAAATTTCAGCTCAGATTTGAAGTTCATTAATTTGTATAATCAAAGCTCTGAAAGTACCTCTGATGAGAAATGGAAAGCAGATTTACACAACAAGAATTTACTTTCTACCCAACTAATTCAGTCCTCTGCATATGCTAAGATGATTTAAATCTGCTTTCCAGAGCTTGTGCAACACTGAGAAGAAATATGCTCTGATGTCTATAAATAGATGAAAAAATATTTATATTTCAAAACACAATTCACCTCAGATGATCCATGATTCTTTTAAGTAACCTGTGTGATATGAAAAATAGTACCTAAATGTATGATCCAATCACACTAGGCTTTAAAAACAGAACTAATACACAATTTACTTGAATTGGTTTCCTCTTCATGGATCAATCTCATTTGATCAGTCAAGGGCCAACAGCATCATGTTTATGTTTAGTACCAGACAGTCTGTCTGTTGTCGCAACTCTCAGGATTTTTAGGGCTTTGATAAGTTAATGGAATATCAAATTCTTGTTTAGTAAACATTGTGGATAGTGAAGAAATTGCTTGTTTCAAGCAGTCTCTTCATTTTCAACAATGTTTTCCCTAGCATCGTTCTTGAGGGGCGTTATAAAGCGGGCTTTTGTTTGAATGGGTTACTTTTAAATTCACGAAGAGTACAGGTCTTTGTGAGTCAGGGCCCGGGATTAAAACTCAGTTGAGAAATTACCTAATCTTCGAGTTGGGAATAAAGATTTATTTCTGCTTAGATCCTATGGTAATTGCATGAAAATAGAGCGCGTGCGTGACATTTCCAACAATTACACGTGTGCGCCAAATAAAGACTCAGATCAGCCTGTGCATCCGCACAGTCTGATCAGAGTCTTCACTCTGCGCTCTGTAGAGAGATACTGACCCAAAGCTTCTTCAAACATTCAGCGAATATTCTAATTGCCCCGAGAGGCTGTCCAGGATGCTCAATGTGTGCGAGTCACGCACCTGCGAAATTGTTGGAAATGTCACGCACAGGCTCAATAAATAAGAATACTTGTAGGTTGTTATTTATTATTCTTTGATAAAATTGAAATTGAAACAGGATATCAATTCAAACTCGAAGTTTGAGTAAATTCTCAGTTGAGTACGATAAAAGTTTTATAATCTCAGGTCCTGGTGTAAATGATAGATCGGGGCAAAGTCCCAATTTTACCAAGGTAGGCTATTATTCAAATAAATTACTTGTGGCCACGTGTTTCATGTAATAAAGATGTCGACCTCAATTCAACAATGTTTAACCCTTACCTGTACAAACCGAGGATTTTACGTGGCTGTGATTTTATACTTGAGAAAACATTGTGGTAAAAGAAGAAATTGCTTGTGACAAGCAATTTCTTCTTTTTCCACAATATTTTCTACCTCATAGGATGGTTTCATTTCAAATTTCATCCAATTTTAATTGTCGTCTGCAACTTCTTTCAATTCAGACCAGTCTTAAATTTCCAGAAACGGGGAAGGGTTAATGAATGGGAAAATTTTCTTTATGAAGGTCAGTTTACGGCTCGCGGCTGTCAATCAAAGAATCATTCGACCAATCAAATCATTGATTTAAACCGAAAGCGAACTTTGAACTCAGACATTGGCCTACATTTATGTGAAGCATTTTCATTGGTTTGGCAACTTAAACGTCTTAACTACTATCTACAGCTTATTCAAGATATAGTTACGACGTTTAGGTCACCAACCAACCATACTATCTTGTTTAACTGCTAATAAAATGTTGCAAATTAACGCCGTGCAGAAACGAAGTGGTACTTCCTGTCCTTAATTTTGATAAGAAGGGGAAAAGAAAGACATGAATAAAAGATACGCACTAGCCTAATTTTGTCGAATGAATCTCAATTCAAGATAAAACTATTTTTCGCGCTACCAGGCCCCTTCAATGGCCTCGTGGAGAATAGTAATCCGTCTGCAACCGTCATGATGACGTAAAGACAAAAAAGTCGGAAGGCGACTGAAAAGTCTGAACTCATCTCCATTGAGAGTTGTCGTTCGTTACTCTCATCACGTATGAGAATGGTTGATTGATTGAATGGGGTTTAACGCCACTTCTAAAAGTATTTCAGTCATATCGCGGCGGCCCCGGAGCTCTTGGCCGTTGATTCCCGGTAGTTTGACCTATTCTATACATAGTAATAACGACAGATCTTTTTATTGTATGGAACCGCGGCCATGACGCGGTCGGTAGCGCGTCGGAATCTAAATCATGATGCTTTGCTTGTGGCATCAATGTAGATAGTGCCGTGTGGTCGAATTTCAGCTCCGCCAATACTTACCAACAAAGACATCTTGTAATGGGCCTCGGCCATGGCGCAGTTGGTAGTGCGTCAGACTATTAAACACTAGGTTTAGGTTTCGATCCCCGGTCGCGGCAAATACACTCTTTTCCACCTATGGGTAGATCATCGTAAACCTAAGTCGGATGAGCAGCTGGAGGCTCGGAAAGAATGTAGTGGCAGTACTGGTGTAAGAAATACCATGAATCCTTAGCATGCCACAGCCGCCGAGAATTGACTGAAATACTGTAAAAATTGTCGTTAAACGAATTGTTTAATGGAACCGCAGGATGTCCCTTTAAGCTTGACAGGCTAAAATATTGTTGATTATTCAAATGTTCGATGTTAAAAGCGTTAACTATGAATTCCCTAATGGATAGTTTGTATTTTTGCATATATAAGACATTATACAATTATCGTGTTGACATTTTACTGCTCGGGGCTTTAGCTATGTGAACTGTAACCCATTAATTTGAGCTTGATCACCTTGTGACATTTATTCAACTTTGTTTTTCAAAGTGTCTTACCTAAGCCTTGAAATAAAATACAATATACAATAATCTTATTTAAGATTAGTTCGTGATGTTTGTAGAAATATTGTTTATTACAATTCGCAACTATGTCGAGGGGGTATTTAGTAACAGAGCTGTTCGTTCGTCATTACGTCTGTACGTCACACTCTTGTGACCTCTCTCAGGTCTTATTTTTCACCAAGTCTCTTCAAAGTGGGCACCGCTTTGTGAAATTAGATGTTCTATTGAATTTTGTCACAAGGCCAAAAACCAAAGGACAATTTTCATCTTACTGCCTCTGCACAGGCCAAATTTTCATTCAATCACATTCAAACTTGACGTGTTGGTTGTCCGTAACGAGACAAAGAACCCTGTTGATTTTGAGGTGATCAGGTCAAAGGTCGAGGTCATGCGGTCAAATTTTGTGTTGAGCTCGCGGCCTCTCAACAGGACACTTTCCCTTCATTTTATTTCAATTTTTTAAAGCTCAAAGCCATTCATGCGACGAATAAATTGGTTTTTAAATTTCAGTTCAAAGTTAAAGAGCACGTTTTTGCATCTGGGTAGCCCTTCCTGAAATAGGACCCTCATTAGTTTTAAGTAATTTGGATTAATTTGTTACAAATTCCAATTTAGTATCATGCTTTACATTTTTTTGCATCTAAAGGTCTCAATTTCTGAAATTCTTACGAAATATACCAATTAACCAATCGCTTACCCCGCCCATTTATTATCCCCCGCCGTTTCGGCGAAGGGGATATAGTATTGGTCTCCGTCCGTCATTCCGTCCTTCCGTCACTAAATTTGTCCGGAGCATATCTCTGAAAGTATAATTGCTATCAATTTGAAACTTCATATGTCGATAGATCTCATTGAGGAGAAGTGTAGTGTACAAGAACCACAACTCTTGCTTGTTAATGTCCTTTGGTGTTTTAAAGACTTAGATTTTGTCCTGAGCATATCTCTGAAAGTATAATAGCTATTATCGAACTCATTGAGAAGAAATGCAGTGCATAAGAAGCCTAAATCTAACTGGCTTCAGTTTACTATCAAGCTTTTACGGCGGGGATCGCCATGTCCGTCATGGCTCTTGTTCTATTTCCCCCGCCCATTGACTCCGATAGGAAGCTCAACTTCGATTTCTGCAAAATTTATGGCCAGTAGAATCTAACAAATAAGAATAGTTTTTTTGCGACTTAAATAAGCCATAGGTACGACGTTTAAATCGCCAAACCAACAAGATACTTTTCATGAACGGCGGTCAAAGTTGGAGTCAAATGTTGATTTCCAGTCTAAATGAATAATGTCATTGGTCGACTAATTATTTGATTGAAAGCCGTGATTCGTCAATTACCAGGTAAAAGGGCATGATTCAGTCGTCAAAATTTTGTCTGTTAACTTGAGCTATTGCTTTGCTAGCTAAAAATCAAATATCTTTAAATCTTGCTAGCCCTAGCCTAGACGAAAATACAAGTTGATTGTGAATTAGATGATATGGTTTTTTGCCGTTTTAAGAATTTAGTTACGTATGATACGGCGGAGTTCAATTCTGCATTTGCTCCCTCGGTATCACTATTCAAGGCCGGGTTTTTCTAACGCGTTTCCCACTGATATACCCACGTGACTAGCGACCGGACTTGGACTTGAACCCACAACCCACGACCTCTTTCTGATAACGCGTCCACATTCCTTACCAATAAGCCACACATGAACCCATGTTTTGACTAATTACGCTTTAATTTGCCTTTGCCTTCAGTAGTTAACATTTTCTTTGTCGATTTTAGAGGTCACGTTATTAACTAGGGCACATAATTGAGGTAAGATTTTGTAACATTGTCATCCTTAAGGGCTCGAGGAATATTTATATGATTTAACGTCATTTATAAGACATCATCTGATTAACAAGTTTCAAAGATTAATAAATTTGACAGTCCGTGTCATTTCCCATAGTTTCACATGTGCGCCGAGTACTAACTCGAACCAGTCTGTGTATTCTTACAGTCTTATCAGAGTCTTCAGTATCGAGTCTATAGTGTGATTAGGTTTTCCGGTTCATACCTCCCTGAAAAAAAAATTCTCTTCATTTCTTATAATTTAATAGCATCGAGCGAAAAAAACCTAAAAGCTTTACATATTTTGATACCTTTTTGTATGGGACTATTTTGTGCGGAAGCATTTAAAACCGCTGCGTGCTCAAAACTTTGTTCATGGAGTTATGAATGATTATTTTCGACCAATCAGAACTCTCGTTTTTGATAGACGAAACTAAAAATTAAATTACACACATGTGAAGTTAATTTTGATACCATGGGCATGCTAAATTGACCTATCGCCGGCCACGTCCACTTACATCCGACAAGTTAGTTCGACCTACACTAGACTGCAAAATATATGGCCGGTGACATGAAAAAGCAAATCGTCCGTGGCGACCAAAACTAATAACTAATACTTGAATAAGCTGTTGTTACGATGTTCAAGTCGCCAAACCAACCAAAACCCTTGACATAAATGACGGAGGTCACCCCCCCCCCCAAAAAAAAAGGTTTGATCGACGAATCGGTTTTTGATTGACAGCGATCCCTTACTTCAACGACTTTTGTTTGTGTATCCTTTGTAGGCGAAATAGACCCTTTTCCTCGCCTTGAATTCTTTAAGCGTTTTCCCACTTGCTACTTTGCCACAATTTCAGTAAAATTTGCTTTGGTATTTTTTTTTACAATTATCCTGCTCAAAGCTTCTGTGTAAAATTAAATTTTCCAATTAATACATTCATGGTATTTTGGAACTTTTAGACCTAGAATTTTGAAATGTCTTTGAAACTTCTGGGTCTATTTTGAAAAAAACTTGGCAAAGATAGATATTTGAAGTTTTCATACTTGTCCTTGGACAGGTTGACGGCAAATTTCGCATGTCCGGCTTGGAGATCAAGTGACTAAACTTTCAAAGAAATGTGCTGCCATAACCTATGTCGATCCAAGCAGTGACACGTGTAATGCGTTGATGGATGCAACATTCTTAATGTATTACGATTATATATGATAGTTTAATGAAGTAGTTGGTGGTTATTGAAGTACTGAAATACTGACTAAAGCCATCCTACGAGCATCCTCACGAGTGAAGGGATATCGAGATCATCTTTTTCTCTAATATCACTTTAGATAAGTAGAATGTTCGCCGCCCTTGGTACGACAAGATGCCCTACGAGTGACCAATGAAAAAAGTCCATGTTGGAAAGGGCCAGTCATAGGCTGCGCGACTGTCAATCAAGGAATCGATTGACAAATCAAATCATCAATTTAGACCGTATATGAGTTTTAAACTATACGGCATTCATGTGAAGCATATTGTTGTTAACAACGGTTTATTCGAGTTTTAGACCTAATTTTTGTTACATGTAACTGACAATAAATATTGTGAAATAGCACCATTTATATATCTAAGTAGATTTTCCTGTCAGAAGGATTTGGCGGGGCAAAACCCGTCACTTCAACTCCATATTCAAGAGTTTTTATTGGCTCATAAGCATATACGTGGGAGGTATTTATTGGGTTTCTTTTATTCACGTCTTCTCTCAGCTATAGTAAATTCAACTAGCTATCCAGGGCCTATTTGGTCTTAATACTATTTGTTTGCTCTGACCTACAGATAAGGATGCGACCGGTTAATCCGCATATACATCATCATTTCATAACATGACGTCATATACCGCAACTGTCTTCCCCCCAAATCACACAACAAAATCAATATGAAAACCATAATTGAGGCCCAAATGCATAAGTAATATGACGATTGAAATTATAGGAGAACAATGATCCTACGTGTTAAGCCTTCAATTCATGACGGACGTTTTGATATTTCAAAATAGTTACCAAGCAAAATTTAAGATTTGTTTACTTAAAATTTTGACGTCAGTGATAACGTTTTTACTTTCGCTAGTCATTCAACCATCTAGCTTGGTCACGGTGATTTACGGAATCGTCCGTAAAGTTTAGTCATCAAACTTGCGCATGTAACAGGCAATGCCATGGACAAGAAACATTTTCCGTGAAGAATTGGGTGCATTTGACTCGATCTTAAAATGTAAACAAAGAAAACACAAAATACTCTTTTCAGAATGCTTCATCCATACCCTCCTTTTGCATATTGATATTACGAATGCTCTTGTTCTCTTTAGTGACCAAATAAACAATAGATTCTTCGGAGGGAAGATCTTGCTTTGAACTTAAAAATCTTGAGCATGCATTTGATATACTTTCCGTTAGCAAATCAAAGCAAAAGTAGTTCGGTGGTTTAAAGGTAAAGTATCAAGTTTAATGCTCATGTTATATCTTGAATCAAGTTTATTTTATTTGTTTTATCTCACGAAACAGTAGAAAATTAATGTAGGTAACAGGTTTAATAAAATCATTGTCAATTAGCCCTTCGCAGAGATGGATTGTGGGAGTAACGAGCGACAACTATTGCTTGGACATTCTCAATGCAGTTGCATGTAGTTCGTTGTGTACGGTTTTTATGTGCATTCCTTAGGCGTCAACAAAATGTTTTATTAATGAAATGTTAGACATTTAGGTCTTGTAATCTGTCAAATCTTCAACTTTTTAACATACTAATTGATTGTGGCATCTTTGCACATGGCATTTGTAAATGTCATTTGGCTACAGAACGAACCTTCTTAAACACAACTTACAATAAGCTAGATTCAAGAGTGTTTGCTTACTTAACTACGATATCTTATATCTTAACAAGATGGTGCATCTGTCTGCTTTCTTATCCGTGCATTCTTAGAAGGAGAACAAAATTGTAAAACGGTTTAGTCACTGTGCCGATATATAGCATGTGACTCACAAGGTGTTTAAGGTTCGTCTGGTGGCCTTTGTCGTAAAAATTGACCCTTGGACTAATCTTTATTTAAAAAAAAAGGGGGGGGGTTACACCAAACTAAACGACCGGGGGCTCATTTATTTGGCTGCCTTTATCATCACCAGATGAAACTTCGTTCCAAATATGTGACACAATTGAAAAAAGTCTCAAGCGATCGTTCGCTAGCCCTACCCACTGACTCCAACAGAAAGTTCCTCTTCGAAAGCAAACGGCGTTATAGTGCAAAACATATAACCAGTAGCATGTAACCAAAAATTAAGTTAGTTAGTTGGCGACCTAAACGTAGTAACTACAAATTGAACAATTCTTTGCATAAATATCGGCCAGATTAGATAGATAAATAAATAAATAAATAAATAAAAAAAGGGATAAGGGATATCACTGCCACAGCTGATTTGAGTTTTGTGCGGATAGCTGATCTTCATTGATGATTCTTTTGTTTTTAGCTCACCTTAGCACAACGTGAAAAGTAACTTAATAGCTATTTCTTATTTACTCCCTAGATATTATCCTTTTTAGCTCACCTGAGCACAACGTGCTCAAGGTGAGCTTTTGGTATCACCTTTTGTCCGTCGTGCGTCGTGCGTCGTGCGTCGTGCGTCGGAAGTCGTCAACAATTCTTTAAACATCTTCTCCTCAGTAACCACTGGGCGGAATTCAACCAAACTTGGTAGGAATGTTCCTTGGGTGACCCTTCTCAAAAGTTGTTCGCAGATTTTTGATTGACCCCCAAATATGGGCGTGGCAGGACGTGGCAGTTTTTAACTTAGAAATCTTTAAACATCTTCTCCTCAGTAACCATTGGGCCAATTTCAACCAAATTTGGCATGAATGTTCCTTAGGTGACCCTTTTCAAAAGTTGTTCGTGGAAATTTGATTTACGCCAAAATATGGGCGTGGCAGGGCGTGGCAGTTTTTGACTTAAAAATCTTTAAACATCTTCTCCTCAGTAACCATTGGGCCAATTTCAACCAAACTTGGCATGAATGTTCCTTGGGTGACCCTTTTCAAAAGTTGTTCGTGGAATTTTGATTTATGCCCAAATATGGGCGTGGCAGGGCATTGCAGTTTTTGACTTAGAAATCTTTAAACATCTTCTCCTCAGCAACCATTGGGCCAATTTCAACCAAACTTGGCATAAATGTTCCTTGGGTGACCCTTTTTAAAAGCTGTTCGCAGAATTTTGATTTATGCCCAAATATGGGCGTGGCCGGGCGTGGCAGTTTTTGACTTTGAAATCTTTAAACATCTTCACCTCAGGAACAATTGGGCCAATTTCAACCAAACTTGGTATGAATATTCCTTTGGTGACCCTTTTCAAAAGTTGTTCGCAGAATTTCGTTTCACGCCCAAATATTGGCGTGGCAGTTTTTGACTTTGAAATCTTTAAACATCTTCTTCTCAGTAACTATTGGGCCAATTACAACCAAATTTGGTATGAATATTCCTTGGGCGACCCTTTTCAAAAGTTGTTCGCAGAATTTTGATTTATGCCCAAATATGGGCGTGGCAGTTTTTTTAACTTTGAAATCTTTAAACATCTTATCCTCAGTAACAGTTAGGTCAATTTCAACCAAACTTTGCATGAATGTTCCTTTGGTGACCCTTTTCAAAAGTTGTTCCTGGAATTTTGATTTATGCCCAAATATGGGCGTGGCAGGGTCAGGCACTTTTTTGACTTTGAAATCTTTAAACATCTTCTCCTCAGTTACTATTGGGCCAATTTCAACCAAATTTGGTATGAATGTTCCTTGAGTGACCCTTTTCAAAAGTTGTTCTAGAATTTTGATTGATGACCAAATAAGGGCTTGGAAGGGTAGGGCAGTTTTTGACTTTGAAATCTTTAAACATCTTCTCCTCAGTAACTATTGGGCCAATTTCAATTTTGAATCATCTTACATTAGTCAGGTGAGCGATTTTAGGGCCATTCTGGCCCTCTTGTTTACAAACTAGGCATCACAAGATTGGTACAATCTTGATGAAGCTCTGCTAGAATGATTGTTAGGTCATACGGTTGAACCCTTGTGTAATTGGGGAGGTTCCGTGTATCAGTTTCGTGTTTTCGAGTAATAGAACGCTGGTTAGCAATCTTGTTTTGGATACAGGACTATAATGGCGTTTTTCAGAATAGTTGATAAAGGCAACATTTAAAAAAGAAGAAAATTGTAAGCCTCTCCCTACGTTCAGGGCTTTGATCAGAGTACATACAATGCTGTAAAAAACTAAACCTTCAAATAATTTGTTTCTTCACTGTTATCTTTTCTTTTTCAGGAAACTCTATCTTCAACTACACTGCTCAAAATAATTAAAGGATCATGCAAATATTTTGGATTTCATGGACGCTATAAAAAGATAAATAAATATGGATTTTTTAACATGTGATGACAATAATTCTTCGACTTAACAAAGCTAGTAGAATCAACAACACGTCCATAGACAACAAAAATTGGGAAAAAATAAGAAAACGTTAAAATTCTTGTAAACGGCATACCTTAGAATATTGAATAAGATTTTGTTTTTAACAGAATGGTACTGACTCAAATTATGCCTGCTAGTAATGTGTGTGTCCCTCCTCGTCTGTTATAGCACTCTAGACACCGATTTGGCATACTCCCGATTAAGGTGGCGATCAATTGCTGAGGTAACCCATTCCACTCTAGGATGAGTGCTTGTGTGAGGTCTGGCACAGTTAAGGGCCGGTTTTCTCGCTGCGAAATCCGTCTCTAGATGTAGTCCCACACATGTTCTATAGGGTTTAGGTCAGGGGAGCGAGCTGGCCAGTCCATTGCCTCAATATTCTCCACATTAAGGTAGTCCATCACAATCCTAGCAGTATGTGGACGGGCATTATCCTGCATAAGAACAAAGCTATCACCTATAGCTCCAGCAAAAGGTCGTACAATAGGTGCCAAAATGTCATCCTGTACCTTAAAGCTGTTAAAGTTCCCTGATCAAACACATAGAGCTCGGTACGACCTGTTAAGCATATCCCACCCCAAACCATGATAGAGCCTCCAACGAACCTATCGTATTCCACAATATAACACTCCGCATATCGCTCACCAGGTCGTCTCCACACCCGAGCACGCCTATCACATGATGATAAATGGAATCTGCTCTCATCTGTGAACAACACTGACTCCCAATCCCGCATCCTCAAATTAAGGTGGTTCTCTGCAAATTTTCGTCTTCGAATATGGTGCAATCTTGTCAAAATTGGACCATTTGCTGGACGCCTTGCATTCATTTCGTCACTGTGGAGTCTATTGCGGATTGTTTGAGTGGATATTCGTTGCCCAGTGGCGAGCTGTAACTCTGTTTGGAGCTGTGTAACAGTGGACCTGCGGTTTCGTAAGGCCATTAGCCGTATGAATCGGTCATCAGCATCGCTTGTACATCGTGATCGACCTTGACCTTGGCGTCTAGTTAAATGTCCTGTCTCCTGGTGCTGCAACCACAACCTTGCGACCACGCTCTGGGACACACCTAATTACGTAGCCACAGCGCGCTGCGAGTGTCCGTCGAGCAACATTTGTACTGCCATGGCGACCTCAGTTGGGTTTGAATGTCGTCGAACACCAATGCATAAGTGAACAAACACAGCATGTCCAAGAAAAGACCAGAGAAATTTCATAGTGCCTGTTTTCACCAAACTTCACAAGTATGCTCCTATACAAGAAAGCATGCCTTTTATAGGGGCATCGTTGGTATCTCAATTTGCACGGACTGCAAGGCAATAAAAACCCTAAGTTTACACGTTGTTATTTTGAGGAAGCATGCATTTATACATTATAACAATCGATATATATGTATATGTCAAAATGGCAATCCTAGAGTCCATATAAAAAGTGATCCTTTAATTTTTTTGAGCAGTGTATAATATTGCCTTTATTTTCTCATTTGCTAAATGTCACTATCTCTCATATTGTTAGATGGCTTCGTAATATTGTAAACGGAGAACAATCGATTTGCTCTCACTGCTTAATTCATCCTTGTGAGATTGACAAAACACCATGTTAACCATTTCCAACACAACTTCGCTTTCGTACGACCCTCAAATATAGCTTGAAAAACTCGTAACTCAAAGATAGAAAGACTTAAAAAGATGAAGTACAGATTTACCCATTTACTGACAACGAAATTGTAGATTGTTCCAATTTGAAAGAACGTTAATCTTTCGTTGATGAAATTTTAAACATCTATAGTTTTGGTAAAAAACACAGTGCAAAATGAAGAAATTGCTTGCTGCTTGCATGTTTTTAGCTCACCTGAGCACAAAGTGCGAGGTGAGCTATTGTGATTAGTCGTTGTCCGGCGTCCGCCCATCCGTTTGTCTGTCCGTCCGTCAAACATTTCTTCAAAAATCTTCTCCTCCTATAAACCAGCAAGCCGATAAAGCTGAAACTTTGCAGTTCCTTGGGTGAAGTTCTACAAAAGTTCTTAAAAGAATTTAATTCCGTCAAAAACTCTGGTTGCTGCGGCATTTGAAAATGGGAATCTTAAGGAAATCTTTAAAAATCTTCTCCTCCTTAACCAGTAGACCAATTAAGTTGAAACTTTGCAGGGATGTTCATTGGGTGAAGTTCTACAAAAATTGTTAAAAGAATTTAATTCCGTTAAAAACTCTGGTTACCGCGGCATTTGAAAATGGGAAATTTTAGTAAATCTTTAAAAATCTTTAAAAATCTTCTCCTCTTAAACCAGTCAGCCAATCAAGCTGAAACTTTGCAGGGATGTTCCTTTGATGAAGTCTATGAAAGTTGTTAAAAGAATTTAATTCCGTCAAAAACTCTGGTTGCCGCGGCATTTGAAAATGGAAATCTTTAGTAAATCTTTAAAAATCTTTGAAATTCTTCTCCTCCTAAACCAGTAGGCCAATCAAGCTGAAACTTTGCAGGAGTGTTCCTTTGGTGAAGTTCTTCAAAAGTTGTTTAAAGAATTTCATTCCGTGAAAAACTCTTGTAACCGCGGCATATGATAATTGGAAATTTTAGAAAATCTTTGTTGTCTTTTTTTCACAAACTACAAGGCCAAAGGCATTTATTTTTTATAAAGAGCTTAATCATATGGTTCTCTACCAAGTTTTTAAATTTTTAATCTCTAGGGTCAAAAATGGCCCCGCCTCTGAGGTCCGAAGTTTGGGAAGATGCTTAATTAGAGCAATTTCAAAAGAATTCTTCTCTCAAACTATAAGGTCTAGGATATTTATATTTGGTATGTAGCATATCTAGATGGTTTTATACTATGTCACTAAAAGTTGTCTTCTTCGGATCAAAAACTGCCGTGCACTAGGGGTCCAAAGTTGGGAAAAACGCAAAATTTGAGTATGTTAAAAAAAAGAGAAAAACTCTTCATTTTAAGGAGGAGGGCATGTATATTTTGAGTGTAGCATAGCCTGGCTGTTATCTATCAGTTTTGATTAAATTATGCATGTAGGTTAATAAACGCCCCTTCCCTGGGTGTCCAAAGTTTGTAAAAACGCTCAATTAGACCATGTCCGCCGAATCTACAAAGTCTAAGGCACTCATATTTTGTACATAGCATATCCAGATGATTCTCTACCACGTTAGCTAAAATCTTAGCCCTTGGATAAAACATGGCACTGCCTCAGAGGTCAAAAATTTTAGAAAACACCCAATTAGAGCAACATCAAAAGTCTTCTCCTTTTGAAATATAAGGTAATGGGCATACATAACTGGTATGTAGCATGACTAAATAATTTTGTACTATGTAACTGGAAAATATGCTCTTAAGATAAAAAAAAATGTCTCTGCTCGAAAATTGCGTAAATCGAATTGAAAGAATTCTTCTTCTTAAATAGAGGTTCTAGAGCATTTACATTAAAAACATAGGATAACATTATTGTTATCTACCATTTTTATATCCTTTGGACAAACATAGCCCTTCCCAAGGCATCCAAAGATATGAAAAACGCTCAATAAGAGCATGTTCAAATATCTTCCACTCCTCATGTATAAGTTGTAATGCATTCATAATTTGATTTATACTACAACCAGATTGTTCTCTACCAAGGTTGCTAAAATTACACCCATTGAAGTATCAGACAGTAATTAGAGTTTGATTGAAAGAATTTCAGGTAGAAAACACTGTGAGAAATCGATAAATTGCTTGTCACTTCTTTTCTCACTATGTTTTTTTTTTCAAACCTATTTTCCCTGGGGGTGACAAATTCTTGGATAGTTTTGTAATGGATTAACTATAAAGCCAAAGGAATTCATTCTTATTGTGAAGCATTACTGTATTGTTTTGTACAAAGCCCAAAATCTTATATTTGTTTTATTTATTTTGCTCAAGTTGTGTCTTTTTTATACTAAGAAGTACTGTAATTTGCAGATGCCTCAGGTGAGCTATTTAGGACCATCATGGTCCTCTTGTTTCTTTCATTTTTTCCTCGTCCGAATTACATTTGAGTTTGTCCAGAACAAGACTCCTTTTACCTATTGATTTCTATGTTAGATATCACAGCTGTTTTCCGTTTTCAGTAGATGCACAATTTGAAACTGTTTTGTATGAATTATTTCTTATCCATTCAAGAACTTCGCTCGGGGAGATACATTTGAAACATTTCTAGGGCGGGGGCTGGGATAGATTAAAGTCAAGGTTACAAATCAAGACAGGATCTTGTAGGCCCGTGGGAATGAGGGATGGCTCGGGGGAGGGGTCCATTGAATTTTTTCTTCTCAGAAACAAGTTTGCTGGATTTTAACTAAATTTTACCAAATTGATCATTTAGTGACTCTTTATCAGATTATCAAAAAGAATTTTGATCTTAAGAAAAATATTACTTAAGTGGGCAAGGCTTATTCCCATATATGGTATATACTGAAAATGGACTATTGTTGGATTTCAACCAAATTTCACAGGAATGATCCTCAGATGACCGTTTGTCAGATTCCTTCATATGATTTTGCTTGGTTGAAAAGCTTGTCTATTTTGGTTGTGGCTTACGTCCATATATATATACAGTGAAAATTTTTAAATTTTGTTAATACCTTTCGTCTTCCCCAGTGAATGAATTATACATAACTTAACTTGGCATTTGTAAAAACAATTAAGAAGTTGAAATGCTTCTCTAGAACTATTTCAAAGATTTCAGTGACTTAGATTTACTTTCCTTAAATCAGTTTATATTGAATTCATGAAAAATTTGCTTAATTAGTACATTCATGCATGTCGAGCGATACAAGGGCTCAATCGCCTTTAGTTTGCATAAACCCTTCAAAGACGACAAATTTTTCGTCTAGTCCAAAATTAGATAAGTTGCAGACATTAATTTCAAGATGATGATTCTGTTAAATCATTTCGAATAATTAAGAAAATACTTGTAACACAGTGATATTATTTTCTTGAGGGATGAAGCGCTGATCAGACAATTATGACGTCATCATAACATTTGAATTTTCCAACGCCACAAAAAAGTTATCATCTAGGCAAGTTTTATAGGATAAAGGATCAGTTATCAATGGTGAACAAAACTATGGCCATTTACTATATGCCTATAAATGTTTCAATTAATATATATATACATTCAAGACAGAATAAATCGGACAAGATAGAAAAAAATCCGTATCTGATAGTGTCAAATACGGTTCCGTCTAATGTATCTAAGTCAATGTCATTTACATTCTGTATATAAATATGTAATTCGAATACACGTAATCTGAATGGTAAAGGAGAAGGGAAATACTTGCAGAGGTACAGACTTTTTTAATATTTCATTGAACTTGTGTATGTAATAAATGGAATATTATGATAAAATAGCGATACAACATTTTGTATTTGCTCCTCGCTGTGGATGAAAATTTGACCTTCGGTCTCGTGAAATATCAAAATTTCTCCCCGCAACTGAAAGCAAAAACAAGAGTTATTGCTATCGTAACATGATATTTCTCTACATATACCCAGACTCCAATTAGATAATAAGTCTTTGTTCATCCCGGTTTTATTAAGATGTTAGGGACTAGGTTACGGCCTCTGTCATGTTACAGCGACAAAGTTCGTCTACATGGTAACTGTTACATTGATAAGATGCTTCTACAAGACGTTAACCCATTCCCAAACAAAAACGCTTTTGGACGCCCGTCAAAAAAAAAATTTGGAAAACATTGTGTGTAATGAAGAAATTGCTTGTGACAAGCAATATCTTCATTTTACAAAATGTTTTTTACCACAAAAAGTTTACAAATCTTAAGTTTCATAAACTCTTAATGGTCGTCTTCAACTTCTTTCAATTTGGACCAGTCTAAGATATTGCCGCCTAATAAAGGGTTAATTCGATTACAGCTTCCGCATGGAAATTCGATAGGGAGAGATTATATCGATTAGAAGAGCATAATTTTCGTGGAATGATTTAGCTTCAAACAAAATGAAATATTATGGCGAGTTTCGATTTTCATTGGTCCTAAATGGAACGATTTTCCATTCCATTGCTGCAATCTCATGTTCCGATTTCCAGGGGGATTTCTACTTCATCGAATTATTTTGATATGATATATTATTGATAGAAATGGACCATATCATAAGCGGATTAAGTCGATGAACTTTAAAACCACTGAAACAAATAAGCACAGTGCTGACTATATAACACTAGATGGTTGTCCCAGGACAACTGCTGTCGAGCCTGCAAAGTTTTGACCATCGAATTGACCTTGACCATCAATTTTAGTGTATGACCTTGAGCTTTGACCTTGAACTTGAAGCTATCCCCCCAAAAAATCTTTGAAATGGCTCATCAACTCATGATTGAGAATAATTGTGCCAATTTGTTTTGAAATCCATCCATAATTGTAGGAGAAATACTCTTGACAATCACAATTTTAGTGTTTGACCTTGAGCATTGACCTTGAACTTGAAGCTATCTGAAAAAACCTTTTAAATGGCACATCTACTCATGATGGAGAATAATTGTGCCTAGTTATTTTGAAGTCCATCAATAAATGTAGGAGTAATTGTCCGGAAAAATTCGGACGGACTTACGGACTAACAGACTAACGCACTAACGCACATACACCGACTTGCCATAGTGACAACCATGTCTCGCTCACCGCAAGCGGGTTCGACAATAACCCAGTAAACATTTAGAACAATAAAAAGGACTAAGCTCTTATTAAGATAAATTGATCGCTAGCCACGCCTGTTCACCCTCGACTCTGCAATTTGTCTGAAATATCAAACGGAAGCATGCAAAATATATTGTATGGACATAAAACTGCAAATATTTGCTTTGCGACCTACTTGTTGTAATAATGACTTGAATACGTTGAAATCTCTAAACGCATTTTCCTACGCTACAGAGCGAACTCCGACTGTATAGTATACTAATATTCCTTGACCTCTTTTCAGAAATTATTGATGATATATTAATTTACCAATTACTATTCACATGGCAGATTTCACTTTGAATGCACAAATGCCTTCCTTTCCTTTTGGATCAAATTTTACAGAATGTTCCTTTGTGACCAGTTAGAAGAATGTTTGATTAGCCAATAAATATTGGCTTGGCAGTGGGGACAGTTTTTCACTTTGAATTCTTTGAACATCATCATTCCCGGAACGACATGGCCGGTTCCCTCCATACTTTATAAGGATTTTTATAGACTGAATCTTCTCCAAAATGTTCTTAAAATTTTGAGTGGCCTATAAACCAATTCCCAAACAATCTAGCCTTTTTACGGACCTCAAGAAAAAAAAGGTAGGGAATGAAGAAAGTACTTGTCACAAACAATTTCTTCATTGTCCACAATGTTTTTTACCCCAAAAGACAAAGCTTTTTAAAAATTAACTCGAATTGTCGTCTGCATCTACTTTCAATTTGGACCAATCTAATTTTTTTTTCATTTGGGAATTTATCATTATTGGCGTTCTCCCCTAAAACTTCTGTGACAACTTGCACTTAACTTGACTGGATTGTTTCTTGGCTAAACCCTTCTAAAATCGTCATAAAATTTAGGACGGCCAATAAATTTGGACAGGAAAGTTTTTTTTTTTTTCATACTGAATTCTTTAAACAACATATCCTCCGGGGTAATTTCGACGAAAAAAAAATAAAGGCATTGTCATTCTGTATTCAGTTTAATTTTGAATAGCTAATAGATATTGCAGAGTGTGAAAGTTTTTTCACTTTGTATTCTGTAAACAATTTCTTTCCGAAAACAACTCGACTAATTTAGACTCACATTGGACTCTTTGTTACTGTTTTGAAAGTAATAAATGAAAAATTCGATTGGCCTTTAAATATTGATGCGCAGTCTTTATCTACTGGCTAAAGGTAAACTGGCCAGAATGACGAAGAAAAGTCTGAAGTAATATCAAATTTTACTGGAATAATATTTGGGTGACCCTTTATCAGATTCCTTCAGGATATGTGATCGGATTAAAGCATATCCTTTTTGATAGGGGATATCTTTTGTGCACATGTATAGTACATAGTGATAACTTTGAAAGTCTCCTTGTCTCTAATCATTGACTGGATTTCAATCAAATTTCACAGGAAAAGTTCTTTGATTACTGTAATCACATTCTATTAGTGAACTTTGATTGGATAAAACATGGCCTTTAATGGACGGGGTTTATTTCTCTGAAGGATAATTTGTAAGAACTGAAAAAAATTTATCGACAGAAGGTATAAGGTTTATTTCAATACAATTTAGAGAAATTTCTTTTTATGACCTTTGATTAGTTTCTCCGAAAAAACTTTAATCGGTTGAAAATGTATGACATGAAAGGTACGTACCGGCAATAGTCAACAGAGTAGAAAATATTGTGAAAAAAGTGAAAATTGCTTTTAACAAGCAATTTCCCCTTTTCCGATACAGTTTTCCTTACTAAATTCTTGAGAGCGTCAACATCGGAGACATTGTGACAACATGTTAAAACAGTTTATTCCTACAAGTGGAGCCATACAGGCTCTCAAGCGCCTCTAGTTCTCTTTGAATTCTTTAAACTATTTGGCCAATTTGGACAAAAAATAAACGAATATTCATTCCGTGACAATTATGAAATATGCTTCACGAAATTGATTTGTCTTCAAATATGTGCGCGATAGGGCTTGAGCAGGGTTTATCTGACGATGTTTGTCTTTAGAAAACATTTTCCTCTTTGGCCGCTTGTAATGAGCCCGATTTATGTTGTCTTACAAAATGAATTGCATTCTGAAGGAAGGGAGCTCACCCACTTATGAAAATCAAATAAACTCGCAGGTTTTATGTCCCTTGATTAGCCCCCTTTCTTTCTATCTATAATTTATCTCGGTAAGAGCTCGTAAAAGTTCAAAATAGCACTGCTTAGTCGTTAACCCTATTTCTTATAAGTATTTGATTCAAAATACTTTTTCTACCGAATAAAGACTCGGACAAACAAAACAAAACAAAACAAACAAAACAAAACAAACACACAAAAAAAATCATCTTCAACTTTACTTGCAAAATGTTGACATGGGATATACACGGAATTGGCAATTTAGTTGCACTCAAAGGAATCTTTTAGCTTCAACGTTTAAGCTAAGCATGTTTGTTGGCTTATTGACTTAAACGGCGTAACTTTAGCTCATTCAACAATCTGTTTCTAGCCGTTAGGGTCGATAACAAACAATATGCCTTTTCTCTTATTTCACTAACCATATATTTTATCAAGTTACACCATTTAATACCTCGGTCGAACTAGCATGTCGGAGTTCAGAGGGCGAAACCGGCGATCTTTAAGTTGCTATCGTATTGTCCATAGTTTATCAAATATTTGAAAAGCGGCTTGGGCTTGATAAGATAGACATTTTAATTCTAGATTCATAAAATATATCAAACGTTAAAGGAATTGTCCGAGGTCCGCCTGAACAGAATGACAAGGGTCGATATTCTTGGCAAGTCCCAGACGGTCCCTTTTCGAGGGGCGAAATAACGGATTGCTGGCCCCGCCGACTATAATCCGACAGGAAGATCTTATTAATTTTTAAACGGCGTTATTTTGAACAATTTATGGCCAGCAATATGTAAAAGATAAAGTAAAATGGTTGGTTTGCGAACTAAACGTCGTAACTACAGCTTGAATAAGCTGTAGTTACGACGATCAAGTCGCCATTCACATAAATATCTGCCAATGTCGCAGTTCGGCGAAGTTAAATTACTGTCTAAAATGAATAATTTGATTGGTCAATTGATTCTTTGATTGACAGTTCTTCAATTAGCTAGTTTATCATGTGTAGTTTGAACGCATGCCTTTCTCATGCAATCGTTTATTTTTGTACCCATATTCAAAGTCAAGTTTTCATCAATCTTTTTGTTTCCACAATGTTTTCTTCTATACATTTTTTCCTGTTATTTTAATCTATAACCTAGCAACACGTGTCAAAGCGCTTGACAATTTAAAGCCTGTGTAAATTGGATAATAAGTACTTGATAGGGTAGAAAATATTGTCAGAAAAGAAGAAATTTCTTTTTACTAGCAATATCTCCTTTTCTAATAATATTGTCCATAGTATACCTGTTCAGGAAAAAGAAGGGTTCGTGTGATAATGGGTTAAGGTTTCGTTTTGAAGTACTGACATTGATATCAAGTCCTTGAATTAGATAAAGCGAAACCCAAAATTACTTTTTTTATTTAATTACAGCATGGAAGAACCATTCATGGCGGAGAAATACAGAACAGCAGCGAAACAAGAAAGACAAAGCAATCGTTCTACACACTCCGCATATGAATGCTATAATCCCAAAACAAAAGATCGCGATGACCAAATCTTTAATGGACGAACTGCGAATTAATAATAACACGACTACTTCCTATGACGTCACGGATTTTATTACCGGAAGTCATGTCACAACAGGCCAAATCAACATAGACCGGGTTCGCGAAAATATCGCCGAAGAACATGAAACCAGACTAAGAAATTTACACTTTTCGTGTGCCAGTCAAATAACGAGGGTGTGTGAAGATGTCCGGAAGTGTAACCTTACCGAATTCTACTACTCCAGGCAGTACAATTTTGCGTATTGCAAGGTTCCAAAATCAGGGAGTACATTTTGGATGAAGCTCTTTTTGGTATGTCTTTGGATAAGTCTAATGTATTTGTAAGCTTTCGTCGATCTAGGACTCTTTTAAGATCGCAAAGCGTCAGCTTTGATAGCTCAAGTTAACAGACGAAATTTTGAGGCCTTTTCAAGGTTCATCGAGTGCAAACTGCCACTGGAGACTTAACCACTAAATCCATTGAATGCATACGCCATAAAATGTAATTCTGATGTATTTCAAGAATATTGCAAACTCTATTCAAATTGTAGAGCTCTCTCTGGAGAGCATGTTATTTAACCCATACCCACCCAGATATGATTTTCAAGCATCTCAAAAAAAAAAAAAAAAAAAAAAAAAAGCTTTGGAAAATATTGATGACGATGAAGAAACAAGGGAAGTGTCGTCTGCAACTTCTTTCAATTTGAACCAGTCTAAGATTTTGTCATGTTGTAGTGGTTAACTCCCATGTTACTTTAAAATCATTTATTTATCATGATAACCTTTTACAAAGAAGAATACTTAACAAAACCCCAGCTTTGCTAGCTTACAGTACTTTCAGTTATTTGATTTCAAAATTATAGTTACAGGTGCTTGTTACAAATGTTTGTTTCTTGATTTAAGTATATACGACGCAATAAATCTGGAATATATATATATCCCCGTTGGAGGTGCAAAATGTCATTACCACTTTTATTCAAGATGTAGTTACGACATTTTTTACGCCCAAAGACGATATTTATCCTTTAAATGGGCCGTAAATTGGTTGTTTTACACATTACTTTCCCCAAAGTAGGATCTTTATTGTTCCGGTTGTAATTTGTAAACCCCTCCCCCTCCCCCAGCAAGCAACTCTTACACGGGGTTTTAAGCATGCTATGACTGAACCATTTAACGCCAAATTATATATCAAAGGTCCTCTTTTGTTTCAATAACTAAGGATGGTACATTTACTAATGAAATCTTGACCTTTGCAGTAATACCAAACTACCGAACACTTTAAAAGAATGCATAACATACCTTTAGCCTTGTCACGCTGAACCCGAATATTCCTGTTTTTGAAGGATGTATAGACAAAGATCAGCTTGCACATAATCGCAGTCTTATCTTGGTCTACATTTCCTGGTTGCTGTATTTAAGCCAGAGTTGTTAAAAAATTATATGTACATATTGATCCCCAATTAGGTCTTCCGATGTCGGTCCTTTGATTTCAATGTAATTCTGTATTGGATTTTAATTCAGCATGATAAGGGTAAAGGAAGAGGAAGCGTAATGCGCAATTTTGAAATTAGCACGACATTGGGATTCGTTACACATCGGTTTCGCGGAAAATTGCCCATCTTAGTGTTTTAATGGCGATTCCAATACGTCATAATCTTCTGCTAAAAAATCAACGGGTTATGGTATCTTTACAACACCAGCCATAGTGTCTTGAGACGGACTTTTCTGTAAAAAAAAAAAAATATGTGGCTTCATAAAACTTCACTCCCGTTATCTTCCACACATTTAGAAAAAATACGAAAAAAGTTTGTAGAAACCTGTACTATAACAAGGATCCAATTTATTTACATATCTACGGGTAAGCGTGAAACAGTTGTAACTGCCTATACACGTATAGGCAGTTACAACTGTTTCGCGCTGATCTATTAATATTCAATTATTTGTTTTCAGGTACTCCATCATGGTCATAGTGAGGAACGATATAGCAAATTAATAAACACGTGGTCTAGAAGTGACATACACACAAGGTCAAGACGTTTGGTTACATCTCCCTTGAAAATATACAAGGATAAAATCCCAACCATTGTCGTGTCCAGAAATCCCTACTCGAGGTTATTTTCCGCGTATGTGGACAAAGTGTTTATGCCACTGTTCTGGCATCTATTTGACAAAATGGCCGGGGTCAGGACGATGCCATACTTCTGGATCAACAGAACCGTAGATGCCCTGAAAAAGTCGAACAAACCACTTCCTAAACGTCTGATGGCCTTTCGCGATCAGATGGAACAAAGGGGTTTGTTGAAGAAGCTAAGATTAACAACCAAAATCACACCAGTTTGTGTGAACAATGCTTCCTTTACGGATTTTCTGAAATTTTTAATTACTGTATACAAGGCAGGTCGGGTTCTCGAACCCCATTGGGCACCTATCAATGACTTATGCAGACCTTGCCTCTTTAATACAGAGGGTATTGTCAAACAGGAAAGTTTTTCGGAGGATGTCTTTCATATAATAAACTCATTTCATATAAATAGTTCAGGATTAGACTCTATTAAAATGGAATTATTTGACAGAAGGGTAGAAAACTCGATACCTGGTATAGTCGGAGTTGTCGAGCGCAAAGCCGCATCGAAGGACGTAAAAATGTGTATCTCTAACACAGAAATCATCAGGCGACTTTGGAAAGCGTTTCAGATACAGGGTTATATCAGCGACAAAGTGGATGCTCCGTCAGAAATCCTTACAGAACGATTCAATAAAGACTTAATCGTTTCAAAAGCAATGCAAGCTTTGTTAATGGAACCTTTGAGTTCAGAACAAAGCTCTAATCAGAGACGGACACACTTGATCAAAGCGTATAGAACTGTCAGTCCAGATATAATCAAGGATATTCAGATGATTTTTCGGTCTGATTTTGAGTTATTTGATTACTCAATGGATCCACCAAAATAATGAATACTACCATCGCATCGCAAGTAAAAATCAGAGAATGATTTTCTTTTACTTTTATCTCAAAGGCTCTGATATTCGTCTTCAAGGGGAACATACAGACCTACACATTTTTATCACATCGCCAATAATAAATTCAGTTTTTTCTCTTGATATGATTTAATTTTTAGTTTCGTGCATCGAAAACGAGCGTTCTGATTGGTCGAAAAATATTATTCATAATTCCGCGAACAAAATTTTAATCACGCAGTGATTTTGTATGCATCCACACAAAATAGTCCCATACAAAAAGGTATCAACATTTGTAAAGCTTTTGTTTTTTTCGCTCGATCCTATTAAATTATAAGAAATGAAGAGAATATTTTTTGTTTTCGTGGAGGTATAAACCGAAAAACCTAATCACACAATGTATGAATCCGCTCCAGTTACAGCATGTTCAAATATCTTATCCTCTCAATGTATATGTTTAATGTATTCATATTTCATATATAACAACTAATTGATTACCACCAAGTCCTCCAAAATTATACTTCTGGGTCAAAATATCCCACCCAAGAGGTAAATATTTTGGAAAAACACTAAATTAGAGCAAGTTCAGAACTCTTGTCCCCTTAAAATATAAGGCCCTAGGCATCCATATTTGCTATGTAGCATATTACTATATGATTTTGTACTGTGTTAAAAGAAATTATTTAGGGTAAAAAATATCCATATCCTGGTTCTCTACCAAGGATGCCAAGGTCGTACCCAGTGGGTCAATAATGGCCCTGCCCCAGAAATCCTAAGTTTCGAAAATGCTCATTAAGCGCCAATATTCTTTTCCTCAATGTTTTCCAAAGCTTTTTAATTTAAATTGTTAGTTTCGTCTATCAAAAACGAGTAATCTGATTGGTCGAAAAATTTAATTCATACCTCCATGAACAAAATTTTGAGTACGCAGCCATTTTGAATGCCTCCGCACAAAATAGTTCATTACAAAAATGTATCAAAATTTGTTAAGTTGTTGCATTTTTCGCTCAATGCTATTAAATTATAAGAGATGAAGAGAATATTTTTTGTTTTCATGGAGGTATGAACCGAAAAACCTAATCACACAATGTATGAATCCGCTTCGCGTATTCATACAGTGTGATTAGGTTTTTCGGTTCATACCTCCATGAAAACAAAAAATATTCTCTTCATCTCTTAAATATTATCGGGGCGTCAAAAAGCGTCATTGTGTGGGAATTTTTTAAATCAAATGAATACCCATGTATTACCATACATTTATTTATGAACTTTATTCAAAATGATTTTTTTTATATATTTATGTACTTGATTCAAAATGAATTGCTTGATAATTTCCATATATTTATGTATTAGTAAAGTATTCATATTGAATAATAACTAATCATATAATAATAATTTGAACAGAAAGCTTTACACTGTTTTGCTTTAGTTTAACTCCTTGTTTTGTCCTTAACTTATGACAATTATGTGGGTGCGATCTTTTCCCTTACGAGAATTTGTCAAAATGATAGACAGATTGCGGATCGAAACTATCCTAGCCATAATTAGCTCTTGTTTTCATCCCACTTTATAATTACATACATGTATCTTTTGGATTAAACCCTTTTTAAATTTCATCCAAATTTCACATGAATAATCTTGTAGTCACCCTACATCGATTTTTTTTAAAAAAAAGTTAATTAATATTTCTTTGGAGGATTCAGGTAATTCAAATGTCGATGCAAGGAAAATAATTGACACTGCTTGACTGAGAATATTTATTGCACAAAAATAAATTGCCTCCCTAAGAAGTATAATTCTTTCTAAAATGAGTTGCCCCCTTTTGTAGACACCCTGTGGATCTCGTAGGTACAAAGTTTCTCGCCGGAAGGAATCTTGAAATCATTAATTTTTTTTCAAAAATTTATCTTATGAAATACTCTGGTTTAAAAGGGACAAGCGCGGGGTATAGACTAAGATCAGACTACACATATGTGCAGGCTGATCTTTGTCTATATCTCCTGCAAAAACAGGAATATTCCGGGTTCAGTCTGACAAGGGTTAAAATTGTGTACAACCACTTCTAACAATAATTTCAGAATAGGTCACAAGCATGATATAAAACGCGTTGCCGAACAGAAAAGGGAAATGAATTGGAAAATTATCTTATTTTGACAACTTAAAATGATTTTGAAATTCATTTTCATTTTCTGACAGAGCTTTTAAGGAAAACCAGAATACCTGTATCATAAGCAAATTTAGTTCTCGGGGGTCCTGGTAAAGGGCGATTGATAGGGAAATAGATATCATTAAAGTAAATTTAGTCTGTTATTGCGATATAGTCACTCAACTATAATTATATACAGACACAAACCCATAAACAACAAAACACCTATAAGTGGACCGAAATATTATTTGGATGACCCTTCTGAGAAGAATATGTGATTAACGCGTCTCCTATAGAAATAATTGAACTTTAGTAAACTTTGTGCCCGAAAATGGTTTACTTTTGCCAGTCTAGCTTGTAGATTATAATGATAATCACAATTTTAACCCGCTAGCAGAGGGCGAAATTTAAGACTTGTCCAAAATTGAATTAAGCTGCAGAACACAATTTAATGTAGAGAACATTGTGGATAATAAAGAAATTAATTGTTACACGCAACTTCTTAACTTTCCAAATAGCGTTTTCCTTGAGGTGCCTGAAAAGAATCGATTGTTACGGAATGGGTTAATAGATTATGTTTGCTTTAATGCGAAACATTAATAAACGTAAAAGATTATATGAAAATATTAAAAAAAATATCTTTATTTACCACTTGCAATAATCATTGAGCCTAAGTAAAATTATATTAAAGTGTATACTCTACGGAGACCTTTAATTCAACGAAGGAAATCATCTTAGATTTTCGTATATATCTTAAGTTTTCTACTTAAAAAAGAAATCGAAAGTTTACGACTTAGTCGCGCCACGAGATTAAACTGTAATTACTGTAGGGAAAATTTGTTGAGATATTTACCGAATTATTGGAAAGGTTATGGGAATCGTCTAGAGAGAATGAGTAGATATGTGCAGAAATTGATATCCCATGCCAATTTAAATCAACGGAAAAACAAGTTTTAAAAATGTTTCAGGTTATCTAACTGATTTTTAAAGTTAAAATCAAATCCGCCATGGCAAAATCCATATACCAGGAGGAAATAGATCTCGTTGTTCATGTTAGTCGCCGTCACAGCGCAGTTGGTAGCGCGTCAGACTTCTTATCTTCAATCATGGGATGTCACGGGTTCGATCTCCGGCGGCGGCACTTATTCTTGCAGACATTTGTCTCTCACCAATGGGAGGATAATCGTAAACCTAATTTGGGTAGCAGATGGAGGCTAGGAAAGGATGTAGTGGTAGTACTGGTGTGAGAAATACCAGGAATCCATTGTTAGGTTCTCCAGCCGCCGCGATATGACTGAAATACTGTTAAATGCGGAGCTAAACCCCATTCAATCGATAAATCGTTGTTCGTGATGGTGTATTACTTAAATATACAAGGGATTCTTTTTAAGCCACAATAGGACAGCAAAATTTTAGACATGTCCATATAGAAATGGCAGACGATCATTTATAGTTGTTGGAATTTTAACGTATAGAAGTGAATTATATTAATCACCATAAATCAATATATGCATTTGTAATCACCTTCTCGAAACGAAATGGAAATCAAAGTACTGTACATACTGTAAGCCAGGAATTTATGGAAATTGTAAAATACAAATACTGAGAAATTGCATAACTAGACAGAATGAAAACATTTGCAAAATGAACCTTTATTGTTTACAGCTCAATAAATGGTTTTAGCAATATTCTCAATTTTGTGTGTTCAATTAACTCAAATTTGACTTCAGATCAAAGATGCAATTCTGCTGACATGATATCGTAAATGCGTGATTTTTTAGCTCACCTGAGCACAAAGTGCGAGGTGAGCTATTGTGATCGGTCGTTGTCCGTCGTCCGTCTGTCCGTCTGTCCGTCTGTCCGTCCGTTCACAATTTCTTTAAAAATCTTCTCCTCCTAAACCAGTAGGCCAATCAAGCTGAAACTTTGCAGGGATGTTCCTTGGGTGAAGTTCTTCAAAAGTTGTTAAAGAATTTAATTCCGTCAAAAACTCTGGTTGCCGCGGCATATGAAAATGGGAATCTTAAGTTAGTCTTTAAATATCTTTAAAAAACTTCTCCTCATAAACCAGTTGGCCAATCAAGCTGAAACTTTGCAGGGATGTTCCTTGGGTGAAGTTCTTTAAAAGTTGTTAAAAGAATTTAATTCTGTCAATAACTCTGGTTGCCGCGGCATTTGAAAATGGGAATCTTTAGTAATTATTTAAATATCTTTAAAAATCTTCTCCTCCTGAACCAGTTGGTCAATCAAGCTGAAACTTTGCAGGGATGTTCTTGGGTGAAGCTCTTCAAAAGTTGTTAAAAGAATTTCATTCCTTCAAAAACTCTGGATGTCGCGGCATTTAAAATGGGAATCTTTAGTAAATCTTTAAATATCTTTAAAAATCTTCTCCTCCTTAACCAGTAGGCCAATCAAGCTGAAACTTTGCCGGGATGTTCCTTTGATGAAACTCTTCAAAATTTGTCAAAAGAATTACATTCCGTTAAAAACTCTTTTAATCGGGGCATATGAAAATGGGAAATTTTAGATAATCTATTTTGTCTTTTTTTTCACAGACTACGAGGCCAAAGGCGTTTATATTTTACATAGAACTTAATCATATGGTTCTCTACTAAGTTTGTAAATATTTAATCTCTGGGGTCAAAAATGGCCCCGCCCCTGAGGTCCGAAGTTTGGAAAAATGCTTAATTTGAGTAATTTCAAAAGACTTCACCTCTTAAACTATAAGGTCTAGGATATTCATATTTGGTATGTAGCATGACTGGATGGTTTTGTACTATATCACCAAAAGTTGTCTTCCTCGGGTCAAAAACGGCCCTGTACTAGGGGTCCAAAATTGGGAAAAACACAAAATTTGAGTATGCTAAAAAAAAGAAATCTTCATTTTAAGGAGGAGGGCATTTATATTTTGGGTGAAGCATAGCCTGGCTGTTATCTATCAGTTTTAATTAAATTATACCTGTAGGTCAATAAACACCCCTTCCCTGGGTGTCCATAGTTTGTAAAAATGCTCAATTATACCATGTTCAATAGTCTTTTCCTCCCAATGTACAAAGTCTAAGGCATTCATATTTGGTATATAGCATATCCAGATGGTTCTCTACCATGTTGGCTAAAATCTTAGCCCTGGGATAAAACATGGCACTGCCCCAGAGGTCAAAAATTTTGGAAAACACTCAATTAGAGCAACATCAAAAGTCTTCTCCTTCTGAAATATAAGGTGATGGGCATACATATTTGGCATGTAGCATGACTAAATAATTTTGTTCCATGTAACAGGAAAACATGCTCTTAGGATAAAAAATGTCTCTGCTCCTTGGGTCGAAAATTGTGTAAACCGCATTGAAAGAATTCTTGTTCTTAATTATAGGATCCAGAGCATTTACATTAAAAACATAGGATAACATTATTGTTATCTACCATGTTTACATCCTTTGGACAAACATGGTCCTTCCCAAGGCATCCAAAGATATGAAAAACGCTCAATAAGAGCATGTTCAAATATCTTCCACTCCTCATGTATAAGTTGTAATACATTCATATTTTGATTTATAGTACATCCAGATTGTTCTCTACCAAGGTTGCTAAAATTACACCCATTGAAGTATCAGACAGTAATAGGAGTTTGATTGAAATCTAAATACAAAGAATTTCAGGTAGAAAACACTGAGAAATGGATAAATTGCTTGTCACTCCCTTTCTCACTATGTTTTTTTTTCAAACCTGAGGGTGACAAATTCTTGGATAGTTTGGTAATGGATTAAACTATAAAGCCAAAGGAATTCAATCTTATTGTAAAGCATTACTGGATTGTTTTGTACAAAGCCCAAAATCTTATATTTGTTTTATTTATTTTGCTCAAGTTGTGTCTTTTTTATCCTAAAAAGTACTGTAATTTGCAGATGCCTCAGGTGAGCAATTTAGGACCATCATGGTCCTCTTGTTTTTTAAAAAAAGGTGGTTGATTGTTGCTTGCAACATTTGATGTTAATTAGAAATAGAATATTTATTCTTATTTGGAGTTTGAATAAATTCTTAATTGAGTAAGAACAAGATGTATTTGTTAAACAATAATGCCCACGCCACTACCATTTTTCAGAAACAGTTATTTGATACAATATGGAAATCAGTTGTAAAACCAACGTTTTAATTTTACACATATTTGACCTTGAAAAATGACCTTGACTGATGACCATGAAGTTGGTACCAACAGAAAGGCCGTGTCCTAAGCAATAATCATGGGGTATATGAAGGCTCTATCACTTACAATTCAATAGTTATGGCCAATGTCAACAGTTTTTGGCGGACAAACAAAGTAACAGACAGGGCAAAAACAATATGCCCTCGATTTATCGATACGGGGGCATAAAAAGTTTGATTATCTTAAGATGACTGTTCTCTACCACCATAGCTTGGGCTTAGCCACCATAGATCGGGCTAGATAATTAAATAGCAGTCCAAAACAATAGTAATTTTGATATACATCCACATTAAACGTGAAGATCTTTGCTAGAATAGGTGTTAACCAAATGATGACTGTTTTGTGCCTCAATAGGTTGGGATAATTCCCTTAGCAGTCCCCAAGCAATAGTAAGTTTTAGAAATTTTTAATTGAGGCCAATTAGTTTTACCATGTTTTCGAGGTTTGTTTCGTTGGTCAAACCGGACGCATACGGTAAAGACGAATTTGTAAACAAACTGTTTCGATTATTGCTACTATATGAATTTCTTGGAAGATTTAGTCAAAGTTTCATCTTCATTTTGTTCAATAAAGGGTTGAACAGTCGATGCTGAAAGGTAACAGCAAAATGTCATTTCATTTTGCAACTTAAGAAATATAAAAAGGAAGAAAAGGAAGAAAAGAACGGTCACATGATTTGAACAGGCTACAAGGAACCAATCAAATTTTCCACTCGTGTTGTACACGTCGACAAGTCACACTATAACAACCGAATGAATCAGGGCGTGTGAAATAGCAAGTAGTTTACGAACCTTCATAATAGATGAAACTACCACATAAATAATTTTCACTCATAAGTTAAAAATACCATCGTTGGGTAAAAAAGATTATTGAGAATTATGCCAGCATGTCCTAATCTTTCGATATATCGAGGGGTAGCTTATAGTTGGGATAGGCCTTCATGTCTGGAGTAATGTAAATAATTGAGTCACGTGACGAAATAGTTCTTTCAACATAATACAAATAAAGCTTATCTTTATCGCCATATGATGTGTCCGCTTGGCGCAGTGTTAAGAGCGCTCGTTTACCGTGAGAGAGGGCCAGGTTGGAAGCTCTTTGCTAGAATAGGTGGAATATGGTCTTGCAATGATTCGTGGTAGTATTTCTTTCGCTGATTTTCTTATTCAATGGTTGGTTACTGTCAAAAGTGGCTTTAAACCCCATTCAATCAATCAATAGTTGGCAAATAGATCTAGTTTTCAGCAGATTCAGCGATTTAATTGGTGGCCTCCTAGGCCATCATTTTTTTGCCTGAAAGTAGATCCGGCCGTGAAGCGTTTTTTGGTCGCTAGAGACAAGGATATCCCTTAAAGGGATTTCCTGGCCTAAAACGGTATGCAGTCGAGCGTGGAAAAACAACCTTTTGTTCTTTTCATTTTAAATGGGGAAAAAAAAGATCATCGAAAAAGTTTAAAATGCAATGTAATTATATTTCATATTTTGTTTTGCATATCACTTTTAGATTTCAGATAAATTGTTATGAGGTTGGTCGTTAATAACGACAACAAAAGTTAACAGTTTTGTTTAATTAATGTATATTTGTCGTTAAATGTTTTATCACATTTGTTGTTCGTCTTTTTTTCACTTCTGTCTTTCACGATCAAAAGTATTATAGTTTAGGTTAGAGAATCTAAGTGCTTTTCTTCTTTTTCTTCTTTTCATGTTCAACCACAGGAATTAGCGCTGATCTCTCAGTTACAAATTGTTGTCTACCTTTATTCTGTGTGAGGTACAATTCAATCGATTGTTGATTGTTGGCTAAAAAGATTGATAAAAGGAGTTGATATTTTTATATTTGAGATTCGATGTCCTTAAAATCAATTAACTCATCCCCAAACGATTAAATATGAGACTGGTCTAAATTGGTTTTATTAGAAAAATATTGGTCATATGATGTACAAAAACATAGTGAGAAAAGAAGAAATGATTTGTGACAAGCGACTTCTGTCAAAAAAAAAAATGTTTAAAGAAAAAAAGTAGGTATGACCCGAATTATCAGTTTTATTGATCCGTGACGATTCGTGACTTTATAAGGGTGAATCTTGACGAACCCATTTTCTTATTAGAATACATTTTGGGTCCAATGAAATATAAACATAACTATTGTAACACTCACATTAGGATACGACAAAACAAAGCTTTCATTTGTGAGCAACTCCCTGGAGTACATTGAACTCAAGAATCTTGCATGCTCTTGTAGGCTCGCTTTTTCCAAAAACTTTTACATTATGACAATGAGTTAGTAGATTGCGTAGGTTCGCACAAATACGTTTCTCCTATTGGACCATTTTCATCTTGTAACACGTAGATTATCTACTCTACGTCGCTTACAATATGGTTAACAAATCGTGTCTGTCGATCAAGGAATATATAGACTAATAAAATCATTCATTCAATCCGGAATTAAGATTTGAACACCATCATTGGCCGTCAATTTTTGTTAAGAGTTTTATTGGTTTGGAGACTTAAACGTCATAACTACAGCCTTTTCTAACTTTAATTACCACGTTTAGGTCGCCAACCTTCTATTCTACCTTTATGTTACATGCTACTTGGCATACATCTTGCATAATAACGCCGTTCAAAATCGAAGAGGGGCTTCCTGTCTGTGTCGATCGGCGTGGCAAAAGGAGAAAGTGGCAGGACAGGGATAGTGATTGGCTAATTAATGGATCTCTGGAAACAAACACTGACTTCCAACAGGAAGTTTCACTTTGATATTAAACAGAGTTATTTTGCAAGATTTATTGGCAGTAGCATGAAATAAGGTTACATTCCTCTTTATCGATACCTATACGTTTATTGTATTGTATATAGATCAGATCGTAAATCTTTCCTTCACATTCTTGATCCCATCCGTCACGAATGTCTTCGTCTCGCTCTTGGACCTTGAACCTCTCCTGTAAATAGTCTGTATGGAGAGGCTAGCGAATCCTTCTTCGTTCATATGGAGGGAAAAGCACCTCCTTTTTTAATATTTAAACTCGAATTAAATGCTTCTCTCATAAAGTTGTTTTTAAACTACAGTTTAAAGTTCTCTTTGAACAAAAACTAAATACCGGCATTTCCACTTTTGGAATATGTATGGAGCATTCTGTTGAGAAGACTGGTATTGTATTAAAAGTAGCAGCTGCAAAGCCTTGTGAATATTTATTATAGAGAGATATAGAGTATTTTTGAAAGTTGTTATAAATTACCGAATCTAAGTGCCTCTGATTTCATCAGGTCATTTTATGTCATCTTATGTCATTCACAATTTTTTTAAATTCACGATCTCATGAACAAATATTTTTCATCTGAAAAAAGGTTCTAATTAAAATCATTTTATATTCTCAAATGTTCAATTTTATCGCCTGTATGTTTTTCAATACTCATTTCTTGAAATATTGTACAGTACTGTTTCTCTACAATAATTTATCCCTCGTGACAAGGGTACAGCAATCTTTGAACAGATTCCCCTAGGGGACATTTACATTCATAGTATTTCAAACTCTTGATTAATTTAGCTATCTCTAAGCGTCTAGACGATAGGATGCCAATTTTCCAAATGTAGTTATGATTCTAAAGAGATATAATTTTAGATGATTTTTGCCGTAACAACCTGTAACGCTAGTTAAGTGGAGTCCCTGGTCTTGCGGTAAGACGCAAAAGTAGAATTCGAAGGTTCCTTGGTTCGAATCTTTCCAATTTTGATATTTTCTCAGGAGAAAAAATCTCTGATTCGCGCCATCTGTTACCGGCCGACTATTCAAGTATCTTCGAGCTTGGCAACGGTATTAATCGTAGAAAAATTGCCAAAATATTTTCCACTATTAACGCAGTCGATTTTCAATCGCAATCATTGCATCAGATCACATTATTTCTTCGTAATAAAGCGCAAAAGGACGCATCAAAACGTTGACAAAAGCGGACACGGCAGATAAAAAAATCGCATCCGATCGGTTCAAATATTGTTCCATATAAGGTACTCGGAGATTACGTCATTTTCATTCTGCAGAAGCCGTCAAAATGAGAATAAACGTTACCAGAATGATACAGGAGAAGGAAATTACTTGTGGAAAAATAGATCCTTTCCATAATTCAATCGAATTTATGAAAAGAGAATAGGTATATGATAAATTGAATATAATGTTTCGATAGAAATACAACATCTTGTTTTTGCTTTTCGCTGCGGAAGAAAATGTGATATTCCACTTTGCACATGAAAAAATGCTCCAGAGATCGGTAGAGCTCTGTCCCTTAGTGTCTGAAAGAAAGTCCCCCCCCCTCTTCTCTCCAATATTAGAACAACACGCTACCAAGTTTGATCAAATATCTATAATGTATTCCTTGTGGAATGTCACTGGATCTTCCAGGTTGTTGAGTCAAAAGCTTTTGACCTATCCAAATTCCAAGAGTTTGCAGACGAAAATTTCAAGTGGAATTAATTTGAAAAAAAAAAAAAAAAAAAATATTGAGTGAGGCAGAAAATATTGTGGAAAAATATCGTGACGAGCATTTTTTTTCTTCAATGTTTTCAGAAGACAATTTTATGTCATTTGGGATAGAAACATTGTGGATAATGAAATAATTGCTTGTAAGAAACAATTTCTTCATTGTCCACAATGTTTTTCAAAGCCTTTATATTGAGGGGCGTTTAAAAGTGTCATTGTATGAGATTGGGTTAAATTGCCTCATTGCAGATTTCCTTGCTTTCTGCGATGGGTCTCAATGCTTGTCGTCTTACCGTTTTATAATGACATAAGTTTGTATGAAAGCCAAAATGCTAGCACTGCAAATTTGATAACATTCTGAAGTCAATTAATTGTCACTTATTATTGAAATCTGGCTAGAATTACCACACAGTCCAAGAAATAGGAAAGTCAACATTCTGACTGGCTTGATACACATCCTTTGGGAGCAAGTCGCATCCGAAATCACGATATAATATGATCGTAAGAGACATCTTGAATTTAATCGTTACCCAGAGTCATTCGGCACATCGACAAACGTAATAACCCATAAAAGCCAAAATGGACTTCCTGGGACGTGTGTGAAGTATCGGCCACAGCCTGACTGCGCAGGCTCTGCTGCCTGACCAGGAGCGAAACTTTACGTCCTGTACCTTTTGTGAATTTAGAAAGGTTATTCTCCCTCACCATAAGTTTTATTTTCGAAGCACTGTCTTTCATTGACCTCTGCTATACATTCTCTCTTTGTCAGGTTTTTGCCTCAAGAAAAACTCAGTGGGTCCCTTTACGCTTGATAACTCATTTTAAGCAGTCTTTTGTGATTATGCACTGTTAAGTAAAGAGGTCAAATTGGCTAAGAATTGGCACAGTTGGTGTAATACAATTTTCAAAGCTCCCCATTCATTCTAATTTTCGAGTTTCCATTTCAGTAACAGTTATTGGCATTATCATTTACGACGTATATTTATAATTCATAGAACTAATTTTGCCTTAAGGTTATCCTAGATTTACTAGGAATGCACACTATTTATATATCGAATACTAGTTAGTTTACTGCTATCCCGCTACTTGACCCTTTACCTGCACAACCTATTTCGATTTGGACCAGTTTAAAATTAAAAGAAAAAAAAAAAAAAAAGACAAGAAAGGGTTAAACTTATCTTAATGGCATAGTTAAACCCATTAGTATTTGACTCTTTGGCTTAACCCATTTCAACACAATCCCTCCTTTTAACGCCTCTCAAGTAAAAAGCTTTACAAAACATTTTGGAAAATGAAGAGATTGCTTGTAACAAGCAATTTCTTCATTATCCACAATGTTTTCTTTCTGAAATTTTCTGAAAATGTCGTCTGCAGCGCTTTTCAGTTTGGACGAGTCTAAAATTTTATTGTGTCGGAATAGAACCAGAGAGGCCACGAAGAACAATCCTTAATTTCGCATCAATATAAAACAGGGTCATCCCCCCCCCTGCCCCTCGAAATCAAATCTAAAAAAAAAAATAAATAAATAAACAAATCAGAAACAATAACATGCACACGTGCGCACGCACGCAATGCCAAACAAGAATGAATATGATGATAATAAACATTAGAAATTATTCTTTCAAAATAAGAAATATATGATTGAAAACGTTCAAAGTAAAAATAACCAATAACCGATGATAAAAAGAAATTTGAGAACGTGATAAGATTTTTTGATGAAACAATTATATAAAGGGTCATCGATGTTTTCAGTGTAAGATTTGCCATTAATTGATTGAACAACAACAACTATATTTTCACAAGTGGATGAGAAAATTGTGAAAATCTAGCTATTGTTATTTCAAGAAGTGAAGGATAAGTCGATCATACATGGAGACGATTTTAACACAACTTTAAGTGGTATTTGAGTACTATCGCGGAGGATGGTGCACCTAACGATAGCTACATAGGGGATATTATGTAACGATAGCGATACAACACCGTGTATTTGCTTCACGCTGCGAAGGGAAAATTTGATATTTCACGAGGCCGAAGATAGACTGGAATATCAAATTTTCCTCCGCAGCGAAAATCAAATATATGATGTTTTATCGCAATCGTAACGTAATATTCCATTTACTATACACCTATATTTTCAATAATAATAATAATAAAATAATAATAATAATAATAAAAATAAATATAAAAAAATGACGAAATAAAAAAAATCTGTATTCCTAGAACTATTCTCCTTCTACTTTACCATTCTGATTATGTTTAATTGAATCATGACGTCATATACAGGAGTGAAATTAGGTACCTCATATGGAACGGTATTTGACACAGATTTTTTTCTGACGTGCCCGATTTTGTCTCTGTGTAATGTATATATTTTACTAGCAATATAGAGGTATTTAATTTAAATTTCTTTTTCGTCTATCAAATACGGGCGTTCTGATTGGTCGAAAAAAATATTTATAACTCAATCAATGCAATTTTAAGCACGCAGCCATTTTGTATGCTTCCGCACGTAGTAGTCCCATACAAAAAAGTATCAAAATTTGTGAAATATTTGCCCTTTACGCTCGATGCTATCAAATTATAAGTTATGAAAACAATAATTTTTATTTTCATGGAGGTATGAACCGAAAAATCTAATCATACTTATGTATGAATCCGCTTCGCGTGTTCATACAGTGTAATTAGTTTTTTCGGTTCATACCTCCATGAAAACAAAAAATATTCTCTTCATTTATTAAATAATAGAAATAATTTCTCACACCAGTACCACCACGACATTCTATTCAAGCCAACGGCTGCTCATCCCACTTGGACACCAAATTATCACTCTTATGACTTAAGAGACGAAGATAATAGTTTTTGTTTTTTGTTTTCACATACGCGGAGCGGATTCATACATTGTGTAATTAGTTTTTTAAAGCGTATTTGTACAGTGTGATTAGGTTTTTCGGTTACGTACCTCCATGAAAGCAAAAAATTCTCTTCATTTCATATGATTTAATAGCATCGAGCGAAAAAGAAAGAAAAAAGCTTTATAAATTTTGATACCTTTTTGTATGGGACTATTTCGTGCGGAAACATACAAAAACGCTGCGTGCTCAAAATTTTGTTCATTGAGTTATGAATTTTTTTTTCTGACCAATCAGAACGCTCGTATTTGATACACGAAACTAAATATTAGAATTATAAGCAAATGACGCGAATCGCGATGACTCTTGTCAATTGCCAGAAATAATGTTGGGTGAGCTCAGGCTTGAGAGCACAGCACGTTACAGACTGAGCTAACTAGGTTCGGTGTAAAGCAGTTCGTGGTTCATCTCACAGCAATACAAGACATTAACGCAATGAAGATCTAATTCTGTACTTTTTGCATATATGAAACGGCTGAAAGGTGAACATCCTCCTTTATAATATAATGAAAAGTCTTCCACGTTAACTTGATTTTCCTTACGCAAGCAATTTCCATGCCTTATTACCGCAGTATCTCGGTGACATATGATTCCGCATATAGTCTAATTATTGATACTAAACCAATAAACCGACAGACCAGAAGACAGGCCCGACACCTCTTCCGACGTTTATGAACTAATATATTATGATATATCAACAAGGAACAGACTTTTATGGGATTCTATCCCATGAAACAAATAAGTTTCTTCAGTGCGTGATGAACCTTGTCAAACAGGGGGAGTAAGACAAAATTGTCCATCCTGGTACTACCTAAAACGAATAGATAGATAGATAGATAGATAGACAGACAGACAGATAGATAGATAGATAGATAGATAGATAGATAGATAGACAGACAGACAGATAGATAGATAGATAGATAGATAGATAGATAGATAGATAGATAGATAGATAGATAGATAGATAGATAGATAGATAGATAGACAGATAGATATACAGATAGATAGACAGATAGATAGATAGATAGATAGATAGATAAATAGATGGATAGATATTTAGATAGATAGTGAGAGGGAGAATAAAGAGAGATAGATAGATAGAGAGAGACAGAGAGACAGAGAGAGACATATAGCTAGCTAGCTAGATAGATAGATTAGATAGATAGTTTAGAAAGGAAGATACAGAGAGACAGAGAGACAAAGACAAAGAGACAAAGACAGAGAGACAGAGAGAGACAGAGACAGTGAAATAATTTCAACAACGATGAAAAGATCGCACGTCAAATAAGCTTTTTAGCTATTCGATCTCAAAGCATTTTTGAACAAGGATTGTAATCAGCATGGTAAGGGTTGAGATGGAAAGGTAGTTAAAAACGCAAGATAGATTCATAACGATATTATCTTTAATCAGTAGATTAATATAACTTGATAGAAAATTGAATTTGATCTTTAGATGTACAAGTTATAGTAAGTGATCAAAGGTCAGTGTTGTCTATACAGGTATAGACAAAATTGACCTTTAATCACTCACTATAACTTGCACATCTATAGCATTTATACAATAATACTTACACTAAGCGAAACTATACACTTGTACAACTATACTTATGGCATGTATATTTTGGCTACATTTATAGGGCTATAGGCATACACAAAAATATGAAACAATCATACAAGAAATGTCATTTTGAAAACTGCAAAGAATAAATCATATGGATACTTCAAACATTGTCCGTATACAGTTCTGCTTTTTATAAGTTTTGTTGGTATAATTTTTGATGTACCTAGAATCCCCTTCATTTCAAACTAGCAATATATATTCCCTTTATTATATACCAATTTACCTCAAAAGATACTTTTATTGTACGCGGACAAAATTGTACTGGACAGAAGAGAGTGAGAAAAAAATCCCTATTTGCTGAACTTGTACGGATATATTTTTAAATGACGTCGTTGTCCTCGGTAAAATGACGTCGCACCTGGAATGACGCTATTGGGATTTCAAAAGGAGGTAAATTTTGGACAAATTTTGTAAACTTCTTTTATTTAGTTATAATCAAAATTCGTTGGCATATAATAAATGAAATACTATGATGTAGTAATGATGCAAAGCCTTGTATCGGATTTTCGAAGCGTAGGAAAATTTGATATTTCACTCGACCTTCGTTTTCCTGAAATATCATAATTCTCATGTAATACAATGTAATGCATCACAACTCAAACATGGTATAACTTATATCCCTCTTCACCCATAAAGGACAATGTTCTTTTGGAGCTAAAGGACATCATGCAATTCGTCGTTTCAGTGCTATAAGGTCATAAGTCTTTATACAATGTATAAGTACTAACGACATTCTAGCTCCAAACTCCGAATTAGGACATATAACGCCGAAAGAAACGCAAACAAACAAACAAACAAACAAACAAACAAAAAAAAAAAAAAAAAAAAAAAAACTCGAAAAGTATCGAGATTGGTCCGATTTTATAAAATATTGATGGCTTTTTTTTTTAAATTATCTTTGGCCATTCTTTAAATTCTAATCATAATCAATCTTCAAAAGGTTCAGTTTCTTTTTCCCTGAATTGGCTAATCTTATGATGTAATAAATCCAGTAGTGACCTGATATAACGTAAGCTGATATAAGACAGGACCCGAACTGCAAATTCATGACATGTCAAGTACTACTTTTTCCTTCTAAAATGGCAAACGTTCGGAATATTACATATATAGAAAGTAATAATCGAGATTACATGTATTCAGATTAAAAATAATTTATGTCTCACTCCGGAAAACGTTATCACACATGACGTCATTTAAGACGTTGCTGGTTTACCGAATACGTACACGTCAGAAAAAGCAAAATTTTGCATGGAATTTCTTCTCCTCGCTTTGATTTACTTTGACACTAGTTTGCTCGCCAAGATTTTTTTTCTGCAGAGTGACAGAAATGATGATTGATACGGGAAAAAAGCCGTTGGCTATAGCTAGACATTTCCTAGGCTAGGATGGTAAGTCAGATGATGTCAGTCGTTCTTAATTCATTCTTGGTTAACCCTTTCCCACATAATCTCGCATTTTAAGCAACTTGGGAAAACGCTTTGGGAAAAAATGTGGAAAATGAAGAACAACAAGCAATATCTTCATTATTTACAATGTTTTCTATACACAAAAATACAATTAAATTTAAGATTCTATCAGCTTTGAAATTGTCTTCTGCAACGTCTTTCAAGTCGGTCTGGTGTAAGATTTGGCTGTGTGGAAATGTTGAAGTTCAGAGTTATGTTTAGAAGTCAATCAATGTTGAAAGGAAGGTAACATTTAAAATGGCGCGTTGACTAGAATTAGATTTCTTTTAACAGTAAAATATTTTAGTATCATTGTTCAGGGGAAAATGACTTAACAAACCGATATACAAAGTCCGGAAACTTGGAAACTTATTCTGAAAATGCGCATAGCCGATCAAATTATATCTTGTGCATAAAATTTGTTCATTTATCCCAAATTCATTACAAAAGAGTGTTTTGAAATTATTTTAAGCTGTGAGGTATGCATAATGAAAAGAGTCTTAAAATATCAATGACATCTTATCTCCACTGAGATAAATTATCTTGATTCGATTACACAAAACGAATATTTTAATCCGATACTGGAAGAAAAACTATTAGACTTGTCCAAATTCAAAGAAGTTGCTGACAACAATACTTAGTTGGTGAAATTTTTGTTTTGGGTCTTGAAAACATTGTTGATGATGAAAAAAATGCTGCTTGTAGCAAGAAATTTCTCAATTTTCATTAATGTTTACCAAATCATTTTGTTTGGGGGCATCAAAAAGGGAATGCCGGGAATGGTAATATTATTCTTTATTTCCTATTTTATATCACGGATTACGTTTTCATTACTGTTTGTACAGAGATTTAGATTTTGTAGTTTAACATTCTTACATTATTTTGTAATAATGATCTAACACTCTTATAGCTTTCCCATCGACAATCAGTTGGTATATTCTGAAAGAACTACCTGATATGGACCTGCAAAGTGCGAACATAAGACTAGATAATAGATGGTGCCTCACGTCCATCTATAGAACAATCGCAATTAGATGGGGGACTCTTTAACAATAAATGGTAGCTTCGAACGTGCTACTCTTTGTCATGTTTTTTCTAATTATATTTTTCTTTTCCGATGGATTAGCACTTGATCTTATAACGTAACAAACAATTACCTCCTATTTAAATGACTTCATCAGACCTTAGGATTTCAATAATTTTACACTGAAAAACGTGTGGCCTTTTATATGATTATGTATACTCATCGAATTTTCTTAGGAAGAACATTCAAATTATTAGTTTAAAGAGAAAATACTGATTTAGACTTTTATCACTCCCTCTTATTTAGAGCTCTGTCTTAAAGCTTTCTCTAGGAGAGACAGTAAAACGCAGATCGTGATGTTGTACCTACATAACGAAATGCAGGAACAAGGATACGAAGGAATTTCACCAACATGAGCAGATTTAAGACAGTGGAATATGAATATATACATTAAAAAAACTATAAACCGTCTATGGATAACTTCAACTCAAGTCTAAATGCTGTTTATCCTAACTGTACATCTGCACTTCTGCTTTGTCAAATACTTAAATCAATCATGCGTTCAATTATTTTTTACAAACTACGAAACCATTGCATGCTAGTCATTTCGTACTATAGGATTGGTTAGTTGTACCATATGTTGGTCATTTCGTACCAGTAGTTAGTCATTTCGTACTATAGGATTGGTTAGTTGTACAATATCTTGGTCATTTCGTACAAGTAGTTGGTCATTTCGTACCAGTAGTTATTCATTTCGTACAAGTAGTTAGTCATTTCGTACCAGTAGCTAGTCATTTCGTACCAGGTTTTGGTAATTTCGTACCTTGTGTTTGTTATTCGTTTAATATTGTGACCATTTTGTACCTTGGGAAAATTAAACAAATATTCCGTTTAAGCATTGGTTAATTATTTTCAAGATATTATCTATTAATTTCTATAATGGCGAAATATGAATAGACGATGTTATGGCACCATTTTGTTAACAAACAATCAGTAAAGATATACGATTTTCACTTTTGTTATCCAGCTCATTTCACATTTAAATTTCAACTTTGAAAAAGCCCACATAAAACGGTAAGATAAAATAATGTTATGGAAAGACCGATATAGGGTACCAAATGTTCAACGTATCGTATAAAATGACAAATGCTATGGAACGAAATAATCATACAAAATATGGTATGGAATGGTTATGCTACAAAACCTGGTCATAGAATAGGGCGATATTGAGTATCCTTCATTTCTCATGAAAAAATTAAAATAATGATAATAATAATAATAAAAAAAAGAAATAATTTACACGAATAATTACGCCTTGATACTGATCATCGAATACACAAGATCAAGTTGACTTTGTTACAGTTTAAAAATACGGTTTCAAAAGGAGGAGCTGCACGTAAAAAAGAGAGTTCGATTTTGGAAATCGATTTGTTGTACTTGTACAACGATTTGATTCGGCTACTTTTAACACTTGTAAGATGTTTTCTGTTATGATCGACGTGTACTGCTTTATGGCACAAGATATACGTTGTCATGACTGTTCTATAAAATATTTTTTTTCCAAAAGTAATTGCCAACGTCGATCCGGCGCCCTTTTCTCTAGTTGGAAATACGACTATAATCTCCTATAAATCAATTTTTCGACGGTCGAACAAAACGCAGTAAATACATCTATGTTTTCCTTTTGGTTTTTCGTTGATGAAATGTCTCCGACTATATACTGCAATCTTTGTTTGGTATCTCATACAAACTGACATGTGAGAGTATTGTAGCTTTATTTTTTCATCTTTGAAATTATATATAGAGTCCTATTAACCGTTATTTGTGAATATCTTACTCACAGAGACCAAGGGTGCTAAAAGAATGAGATACTCATTGAAGATAAATGCTCGTTCACTTAATACACAGGTCCGGGATAAAATATTCGAATTGATTATAGTCTGATCTAACCTATGTTTTCAGAAAGTTCGTAATCTAATTCTAGATTCGTCTATCGAAATTCCTGAAATCTGATTGGCTTAAAATTACTTTCACCCCCCTCCATAAAATTGAACTACTGCACAAAAGTAGTTCAATACAAGACTGTCTCAAACTGGTGAAATCATTTTGGAAAATAATGAAATTGCTTGTTACAAGCAATTTCTTCATTATCCACAACGAATTCTACCCTAACAGATTAAGATTTTCAAAACGACATCAGCCTTAAAGCCTGCAACTTTTTTGAATTTGGGAATTCGGACCAGTCTAACATTTTATCGTCTGGTAAAGAGCTAACTTTTTCATGATGCATGCCGTGTTTATATAATATCATTAGAAATGAAGAGACATTTTTTTTCTATTGATGTATGAAACTAAAAACCTAATCATGTTTCTGTACGAACTCACTTCGCGTCTTCAAACAGTGTAATCATGTTTATAGTTTCATACCTCAATGAAAATAAAAACCCTAAACAGCACTAATTAACAGCACAATACATATATACTGATATCGTTGATGCAAGTATTATATTTTATAGCAGGGTCAATCTTTAAATCGATAGATCAACAATGTTAAACGTTTAGACCGGAAGTGAACTGTGAACTTTGACTTTGGTCGAAATTTCTGTGAAGTTTTTTTTGTTAGTTTAATTTCATAAATGTCGTATCTACACCTTAAATAAGTACATGTAGTTCGATTTTTATTGGTTTGGTGACTTAAACGTCGTAACTACAGCATATTCAGTTGTAGTTATGACGTTTAATACTAAAACCATCGATTCTATTTTTGATACATGTTACTTACAATAAGTTTGGAAAAATAATACCTTATTTAAGCCATTACCAGACGACAATATTATAGACTGGTCCAAATTGAAAGGAGTTGCAGACGACAATTTGAAGTTTATGAAATTTTAGGCATTTTCTTCTTTATGGGTAGAAAACATTGTGTAAAATAAAGAAATTGCTTGTTACAACAATCAATTTTGGCAAAAGTTGGTGTTGATGAAGACGTCTCTGTTTCTTTTCACCCGTTACAAGGCGACACAGGTTTTGATTGGTCCAAATTCAAAGATGTTGCAGGAGACCATTTTAAGTTGACGAAATTTTTTTTTTTTAAATAGAAAATAGTTTTGGTAATGCAGAATTTTGCTGGCTGCACAAGACTTAATTATTTCCAAAAATGTTTTACTTTTTTCCCTTCTTTTCGAGCCCCTTAAGAAAAAAAAACTTTCGAAACATTGTGGGAAATGAAGAAAATACTTTTTTCTTCATGAAACACAATGTTTTCTTAAAAAAAAAAAAAAAAAGACGGAACAATTTGAAATATCATCAACTTGAAATTGTAGTTTGCAGCTTCTTTCAATTAGGACCAGTCTAAAATTTTGTTGTGTGGGATTATATTAAAAAGCTGAATTGTGTGGCAATGCGTTAAGTATTACTAGTCAATTTTACAAAACTAAAAGACACATCATTAAAGCAGCAAGTAAACCAGTACACCGAGGGATAGAACTCCCCGAGTCCACAGTAAGATTGGATAGTCCGTCATCGCTGCGACGGGTCATCGTTGACCGCTGTTCATCTTCAATAAAATCACAGTGATTGGATTTCTTAGTAATGACCAAGGTAGCTAAGGCTTTTTTGTCATTGTAATGAATCAGTTGCATATTCGTACCGTTACCACAGTCATCGGCAGCAAACAGGTACACGTAATCAAATTTGTCGTCATGGACAAATGTCCAACACAGATACTCCGATTGGTCTTCGATATTCTGCGTTATCAACAAGTCATTTTCACCTATAAATTTGATTGATGCTAAGCATATATAACGTCTAGTCTTATATATCTTTGTCTGGTTCTTAGAGTTTCTAAAAGTGTAGGACAAGTTTAAAAAGTGCCCCGGGTATCCGGCGTTATGTATTAAACAACCGTCATTTCTCGGTTCACCATTAGCGTACATGATAAAAGCAGACACGTTAGGAATGTACCAGGGAAGGTTGCACGACACATATCTCTGTTGCTGATTTATAAAATACATCCACGGCCCAGAGGTTCGAGCTATATCGAACTGTTGGATTATCTTCGGCTTATAATCAAAGTACCTATCCTCACAGACTTGCGCCAAAGATTCTATAGGCCAGGCTAGTTCACTCCCAGTCCGATAGCGTAACACAGAAAACGCGGGTAATTCCATATCTATACACATAAATCTAGGGTAACACCCGGTATAAAACTTTAACTTCAACACACGCCTTCTCGCTCTCCTAGCCTCGGCAGACTCGATACACTGCCACTGTAAATTACTTTGGTCCATGGTAAGCGTTGTATTAGAAATGATTACTGCGTTTCTTGTTGGATCATCTAATCCTTGCCAGTTTCCGTGGAATTTCTTATGGAAGGAACATGGCTGTTCTACCACTTCAGGGTTACACAATTTACACGATAATTTACAGTTGTCTCGTGCGTCCGTTGAGCAAAATTTGTTTTCATATTTACACAGAATGGCTTCATCCTCGCATATATTATTTACAAAATGACGTTTGAAATGTCGCAATACTAACATTTTTTCGTATATTTTGGAGTCCGGCGGACATACGCCGGTGAAGTATATGTTTATTTCACTGACCTCTTCGTCCTTATAAGTGGCTCTCATACACCAATAGTTATCTGAACCATCCCACTTGATGACTGAAAATGTATAGTGCATGTATCTCCACGTGGCCACGCATTTCACTGTTAACGGATCTTCTTTAAGGTCCTTGTTTATGAATTTACTGATACAATTACGTCGACGGAAATAAAAACTCATGCCCTCCTTAGATTTGCAGTCACTCTCCACTCGTAAAGGTAAGAAAATATCGTCACATAATGGCCGACCCGGATCGTCCGGGGAGTACATCTTGAAGTCGAATCCTCCCGATATTGGACAGTCATGGACTTCATATATCGGCTGTGTGGAGATAATTGGGTATTTATCCAGCATTAATAATGAATCACTACAACGCGAGTGCACTCGGCTATCTACAATTCTTGATATTTTCATTTGAACCACAGTAGAACTTCGTCTTATGAATTGAACACATCGAAACGTGTATCGTAAATTATTATTTCCATTTCTATTCAACACTTGTTTGACCATAAATTTTCCATCCTCGAAGTTTTGAACACAATACCTGTATATAATCTGTGTTTCGGCATATTTGGAAGTTCGAGTCTCCTTAACGGTCATATTATTGTGCCGAACAGTGATCTCTAGTGTTTTATCATTGTGGTATTTCACAGTCCATGATGGGGCGTTACCACGCGTCTGCATGAAATCTGGATAAAAACATCCCAGCGAGCAATGACACAATAGATTTATTATATAGAACACGGCTAGACCATGCATGTCTCCGACGCAGGACGGAATTTCCATCTTAAATGATCACATTCACCAATTAATACACATTCTGTCTTCATTCCCTATCACACCTCACAAATTTTAACCTGGTTTACTGGTCGTAAACTCATACATCGTCTTGCCAGTCTCCCCAAATTAACTTTTCTTGTATGTGTGTCCGAAAAAAATCATATCTTCGGAATACATTTCTCTTGTTTGTCACCTGAACCAGAGTTGACTTTCATCTTTTAAAGATTTTCTCCCTGCCTGAAAAAAAAAAAAAAAACACAACAACATAAGATAAAGAAAGTAATGAAGTGCATATTTCAATATATTGTACCATATATTTCCCCAGAAAGATTTAAACAACCGCCGTATTTCTAGCTTCAATATAAAGTACAAAACATGCATACGTTTGCGAACAACGAAAGAGAGCAAACGATACTAATTTGAAATGACATTTACCAGGAACGACTAATTATTACGCATTTCTATTTTCTCATTTTGTTTGTAAAATAAATATACTTTTCCATTTGAATAATAACGTTTTCGGAGTTGGTGTAAGGAGGATGTTAACCCTTGTTATGCTGAAAAAATCCTTTCACAGAAGTACGATTAAATCATAGGACCGAAAGCCCTGGAAACATTAGTGGTGGGTCAATTTTTCTTTGATACCGAGAACAACCCTGACTTGAATTGGACAAACAGGTGATGAAGACTAAGACCAGAATGCACGTATGTGCAGTCTGATCTTAGTCTTCACCCCCTGCCTTAAAAGAAATATTCTGAGATCAGCATGATAAGGAATAAATTTAAGGAAGGCTGCGTGAAAAGTTATTTTTTCATACATGCTTTTTCCGCAATTTTAAGTATTTGGGACAATCAAACAAAAAAGATTTTCAATATAGTTCATATAATATTCTTACGGAATCCTGTTTTCGCCACCCACTTTTCGAAAAGTAGAAATTAGGCGTTACAACTTCCACATTTCTAGAAAATATCAACCCGAAAAGTCGAAAAATAGAGGTTTTTGACCTGACCATTGTAAAAAAAAAAAAACCCACGTTTGACGAGAAAAGTCGAATTAGGGACTTCAAACTTAAACACTTCGCAATCAACTTTCAAGTCGAAAAGTAGAAAAGTTGAAGTTTTTACAAGACTACTATCAGAAAAACTTCGAGTTTTTTTTATCTAGCATATAGGATAGGATTCAAAATCAAACATAAAAAACGTCAACTTTTCCACCAGTCGAAAAGTCGAAATGTAGAAAAGTCGAAAAATCGAGTTTAGCCGCTTTTTTTTTGAGGAAATAAAATCGCGGAAAGTTTCTTCCTAAGCAGCACCACCTGAACCGGTGAATGGTGAAAAATTACTCTGTAGCCGAAATATATAGTCTACACTATTGTCCGTTTTTCATTGACTAATAATCAGTTAACTCATTCCTGTACAAACCCGGGATTTTACACCGCTATGATTTTATACTTGAGAAAACATTGTTGAAAAAGAAGAAATTGCTTGCAACAAGCAATTTTTTCTTTTCCCACAATGCTTTCTACAACGTAGAATGGTTTAACTTCACATCGAACCCAATTTGCATTGTCGTCTGCAATCTCTTTCGTTTTGGACTAGTCTAAAATTTTCCAAAAACAGGAAAGGGTTAAAAGGGCCAGAACCTAGTATTGAAATCGAACCGCGTAGTAAAATTTACATATATGTACATACATATGGAATATTATGTTACGATAGTGATACTACATCTTGTATTTGCTTTGAACTATGGAGGAAAATATTGATTTTTTACGAGATCGAAGGTCGAATGGAATATCAAATTTTCTCTCTTCAGCGAGAAGCAAATATATGATGTTGTAGCGCTATCGTAGTATAATATTACATTATTAATTATAATTATCTGTTATATGAAAAACTCCCACATTTCAACTTTTAGACCCGAAAGATGACTGCGAAAAGTTGAAGTTAGTAGTTCCTAGTTTCCACTTTTCTAGTCAAACAATAGGTTCAAAAGTCGAAAATTTTATAACAATTGTCAAGTCATAACTTCCGCATTTCAACTTTTCCGATTATTATTTTACTTGAAAAGTGAAAGTTAGAACGCATAGTTTCTACATTTCGAGTTCCTCACAGGTCGAAAAGCGGATGACAGAAACAGTATTCCGTAAGAAACGGATTTTCTTTCTGACGTGTCCAATTTTTGTCTGTGTTGAATGTATATATTTTTACTAGAAATATTTATAGGTATATATTAAATTCGTTTTTATCACTACTACATCATAAGATTCCACTTATTATATGCCAACGATTGTTGACTATAAAGGATGATAAAACGTTGCGAAACTTTTCTAAATTCATCCTTTTATATAATTATACGAAGGTTTTTCTTGTCGCGATCTCATCTAACCGGGAAACTGGCGTAATTTAATCACATCCAAATAAGTTTAGAACAAGGCTGACAGAATTTTTTTTCGATTTCGACTTTGTCCGCGTGCAACTAAATTATAAGGTACATTAGTAGGCAAATAAAAATATCATTGATAAATTCGATTGTACAAAACACACCCCGACATGCCGACACACACATTCCCTCCACACAAACAAGGACGCGCACAAGCTTGGTGTATAATTAGTTCTTATTGGCGTAGTCTATATAACGAGATCGCATCTTCAAATTAACCCTTGTCATGCGAACCCGTAATATTCCGGTTTTGGCAGGAGGTGTAGACTAAGATCAGATTGCACGTTTGTGCTGCTGATCTTAGTCTACACCCCCTGCTCATACTTTTCCTTCCCGAGTTAATTATGAGGTTGATTTCTAAAAGAAATTTTGATTTTTGAACAACAAGTTCTATCAGTGTTTTCAGTCCTTTGATTTTGCAGCAAACAAGAGTCCAGTCTATAGAAAGATCTGCCTAAATTCAAAATGAAGCAAACCTCTAAGTGCTGCCAAAAGGGAGGGTATCAAAAAATTAAACAATGAATGCATCCTGCTTCATAAAAACAACAACAACACCCCCCCCCCTGCTTTTAAACAGACGTGTGAGAAAAGTGCGTACAAACACAATCGAATGACGGTTCTGGTCTAATATTAGTACTTTATTTTAAATCAGTTTTGACACCATTAAGCTCTGTAACTACAAATGTGATAGCTATTAAGTACCTCCTGCTCTCGGATATTGAACCATAAATTGATATCGATGTTCCTAAAACCCCAGAGATTGCCGTAATGTTTGAATGTGATTTGAATTAATGCGCCATTCATAGTTTAACAATCTATAATAGCTCCCTAGAATAGATTTTCTGCGGTAGGAATCAATGTAAATATTGGATTGGCGAAGAAACCTATTTGACAGTTGTGTTCTTAAAGAAGCAAGCAACGAATAGGTTTTAGAGTTAATATGTAATGTCCGTGGTCGAGAGTTGGCTTCTCGATCAAGAGGTCCCGAGTTCGACTATCGATCTGGGTTCTGTTTTTTGCCCACATAATCGGCGCGAGAACTGGTTTTTTCTCTAGGAAGCAGAATTTATAAGGATGAAACTGAGGTGAGAGAGCTTATTTCTCAATCGATATAAATTAAAAGTTTAAACCAAACCAAACTTAATGCTTATATGAGTGACGACAATTTAGTCAAAAGAAAAGGGGATGCTCTGTGAATTGCGAAAATATCGACCCTGGTCAGTCTGCGCGGTTTTTCGTCATTTGAGTAATTTCTGAATCTAGAATATTAATATAACCGTTTTATATGTTATTTTTTAGAATGCGATCTTCGATCGACCTCCGTGGGATCGGATCTATTTTTCGAATATTGAGTTCAAATCAGGACGCAGACTAGAACTTAAAATCTATTAAAGAAAAAAGAAAATGTTAACATGGAAGAAATAGTTTATAATGAAAAACTCGCTTTTACGCCGTTCCATTTATCTTGTATTGGAAAGCGTAGTCTTTCCAAAAACTTTATGTTATGCCACACGACCTAAGACATTTGAATAATTAGCAAGAATTATCTTGTTGACCCTTGTCATGCTGATCCCGGAATATTCCTGTTTTGGAAGGAGGCATAGACAAAGATCAACCTGCAAACATATGCAGCCTTATCTTAGTCTACACCAACTGATTGTCCTTTATAAACCAGATTTTTTCCATAAGATTAATTTCCAAACTGAATATTGGCGCAGACAAACAGTGACATCAGCCCTTTGATTTTAATGCATTTCTGAACAGGGAGTTTTTTTAAGCATGGCAAGGGTTAAAATTTTTTGTTTAAGTACTTGATCGATCACTAAACAGAATGCCCACTGCTATACTGCATCAGCTTTTATCCGTATAATTGCTTTTCCATTTGATATAATAACTATGAATTACCAGAAATTACTATTTGTGATCAGCGGAGGTATCATCTGGCAAATGCGAAAATTTAGATATATGCATATATAATAATGACGACTTTTCGAGGTTCAGCGAGGTTCAGGCTGCTAAACGCCCCAGGTCGTGTATACATGAGTCCGCTATATAACCTACATGCCCGCAATATGAATTTTAAATAACCAGATTTTGTGTAAAATTTCGGTTGCCCAACCTCATGAAATACAATCAAACTGATCAAACGCTGTTGTCAATCAAGAAAACAAGCGACAAATTAAATCATTTATTCAGCCCGGAGTTAAACTTCGACTCCAACATTGGCAGCCATTTTTATAAAAAAAAATGTTGGTTTGGCGACTTAAACGTCGCAGCTACAGCTTTTTCAAGCCGTAGTTACGACGTTTAAATCGCCAAACGAATATTATACCTTTTTGTTACATGCTACTTTTCATAAAGTTTGCAAAATAACGCCGTTTAAATCGAAGCGGGACGCCCTGTCGGAGTCGATGGGCGTTGCAAATGGTGTAAGTGGGCGGAGCCAGCGATTGGTCAACTGTCCTCTGTGCCAGTGTATTATCTTTGACGAAATAGCGCATGTACTATTCGATTGTCCAACTTAAAACATCTGAAAGATTCTTACAAAAGCGAAATTCGAAATTACGTCGATCGGAACGTAGCTTGGGAACTCGATCAGAAATCAAGGACATGATTTACTATTTGCACCAGTCCTTAACTGAGAAATGAACTGTAATGATTCAGATGCTCAATATTTCAATATCATGTACTGTTAAATAATGTGAGAAAAGAAAAAAAATTCTGCTCCTTAGCATTAACAACAAGCATATACTTCAGTTAGCAACTTTTTTATTAGACGAATTGAAAAAAGAAAGAAAGAAGGACAGAAACAAACGACAATAACCCAAACCAACCAAGCAACCAACCAACCAACCAAGCAACCAACTAACCAACTAAACGAACAAACAAACAAATAAAACCCAAACAAACTAAGTTTCGTCAGGTAAAGAGTAAATGTCTCAAACATACACCAGGGAAATCGAAATTGGCAAAGAAATAATCTACGCCCATCTATGATAGCGAATTACTCTAGCTATGTTTGCATGTTAACAACACATAATTCAAAACGAATGCTTTATTTACGTTCTGTGTTTTTTCTAGCCCAGACTAAGAAATGTAGAGTACAACCAACAACAACAACAACAAATAACAGGAGTAAGGTCACCCAGCAAAGTACTTGGTCGTAGGGTGTTAAAATGGTTCCTAAAAAATTATTGAGCCCTTTCAAAAGGCAGGGTGCATTAAAAAGGTACTTTTGTCTTGTTATTTACCACATCTTTTGATTGATTAAATCATTGAATGGGGTTTAACGCAACTTTTAACAGTATTTCAGTCATATCGCGGCGGCTGGAGCACCTAACAATGGATTCCTGGTATTTCTCACACCAGTACTATCACTACATACTTTCCTAGCCTCCAGCTGCTATCCCACTTAGGTTTACGTTTATCCAGGATTATCCACCCATTGGTGAGAGACAAATATCGGAAAGAATATGCGCCGCTGTCGGGGATCGAACCAATGACATCCAATAATTGAAAATTGTAAGTCTGGTGCGCCAACGACTGCGCTATGACGGCGGCTCACATCTTTTGAAATACATTATCTGGCAACAAATGAGATATAAAATGCTCTCTTTTCCTGATCGATTTCTTGTGTATGGAAGCTGATGAACCCCAAGTTGACTGGTTTTAGTTGGAATTTATCATGGTACATGTAATTGACATGATTTTGTGAAAAAACAAATCTGTGATGGTAGGGTCAAACACAGATATTTCAAGATACCATTGATTTATAGATACACTTTGACTACAGATATATCTCATCGAATAGCGTGGAACTTGTGACAGAACGTCAGAAATGTGGAATTTACATATATTTATATAGTAGGACGTTCTAGTGATATGCGACCAAAAACAAAACTCATACAACAAAAACAACAACAAAGCCCCCAATGAAATGATACTTAATCGAGAAGCTTACAGACTATCAGAGTGCAGATAGCAGACTAGCAGATTCTCAGGCTATCAGACAGACAGACTAGCAGGCTGGAAGACTAGATGACTTAAAGACCGGGGGGGACAAGTCTTCATTAATTCAAAAATTTGCTCATTATAAATCAATAGGTTATGATTATTAATTGTTTTCATTTTGTCTTCTAATTAATACAGTGGCTATCAACCTGCTTACTTCACTGTGCATGTGTAAAATGTTTTAATCGATCAAATAGGAGATGGTTAAAAGTGGCCGCTGAAGAAGACTTTAATCTCCCATGTACAAAGATTGCAAATCTTCCATGTATAAAGATGACCAAACAAAAACGAGCTCATACGTGACATTTCCAACCATTTCACATCCGCGCCAAATAGAAGACTCAGATCAGTCTGTGTGTTTGCACTGTCTGATCAGAGTCTATACTATGCGCGCTACGGATAGATAATGGCTCAAAGCTTTTTTAGACTATCAGTAATTATTGAAAATGCCATGTACTCAAGCATATGTAAAATGGTACGAAATGTCACCCATGGTTTATCATTACAAAGGTCACCCATGAAAAGAATCGCGTGTAGCAGGCTGACAGGGATCGACACATTCTGCACTTAAGACAAGGCTCCTTTGAATGTGATGGGTCAAATTTAAGACAAAAAAAAAAAAAAGAGAACGATTTTTAAAAGAGCTTGCCGTCGATGCTTTTCGGGGTGAAATATCTAAAGGAAAAACAAAGCAAAACAAAACAAAAGAAGATAATCTACAAAGAAATAGAGATGTTAATTTTCAGTGATTTGTTAATTTCCTTAATCCATCGTTCGTATTAATTTAAGATTTGACTGCGTAGTCACGGTTCAATTAAATCAGACAAGATTAGAGGATAATTTATTTCTTTTTGACAGATTTCAGAGATACATTTTTCAAATTTTAAGAATATAATTTTCTCCACTTTAGTCCGAATAAGAAATACTAGCTTTTCTATTTGTCAAGAATTAAAACGAACTTGTCCGCAAAAAGGTGAAAAGATAATATTTGAGAAAACATTTTTTTACGTTGAGGTTTTACTCCAAAAGCTTCACAAACGTCGTGTGGTCGTAGGGCGTGCTAAATGTCGTAACTATAGCTTGAATAAATGTGATATCTGATATTGAAACAATAACTGATATCAATATTTCTAACACTCAAGGGATCCATAGAGAAGTTAGATTGTAGTTTGAACTCATGTACCATTTATATTTTTACAATCATCGCTCCCAGAAGACACTGTGTGGTCTATCTGACTTTTGATTTTTTTTTTTTAGAAATATGAAGTGAATATTTTGAGATTTCATTGAGGTAACTCTGCTGAGCGGACTCAAACATAAGTTTGGTTAGTTTTAGGTGCATACCTCAATAAAAACAACAAAAATATTCTCTTTATTACTTATGATTGACCAATCGCGGCTGTCAATTAAGGAAACAACCGACTAATCAAATCAATTATTCAGCCCAGACCTGAGCTTTCAACTCTTAACATTGACATTTTCGTTAACCTTTATTCTTATTTTTGCGCCTTCAACGTCATAACTTCAGCTTATTCAAGCTTTAGTTAGGACGTTTAGGTCACCGGCGAACCATTTTACTTATTTGGTTTATGCTACTGGCCATAATGCTTGACGCTGTTGATAATCGAAGATGAACTTCCTGTCGGATTTAATAGGCGGGTCCTAGAAAGTCAGTTGGCGGGGCCAGCGATTGGTCAATTTAATAAATAAGAAAAAGTTTGTTGACATTTTAAGAACTCTTCGGCAAATGTTATTATGATGTGAAAACGTAATTGGGAGTTTATAACTCGTTTGCCTTCTCATCTATCAAGATCCATAAGGAAGGGTTTATGTTGTCAGAAAGGGTGCACATTCTTACAAATATACATACAGAACTACCCGACAAACATGGTATTTTAAGCCAATATGGGACAGAAACTACCCCAAATCACCTAACGGGGCCTGTGTTGGTCTATTTAAAAACCCTTGTTTGACCAAATTTGTTTTAAAAATGCTGACAATGCTGAAAATGACATTCTACGTATTCTACGTTTATTTTTGTCTTTTTCGATTCGAAAAACTGACTAACAATATCTAATACAGACTATACTGTCAATGAGACAGAGCTGTATCAAATTGGACTGGAATGTGTGCCCTCAACAATCGTAGAGACACACAAGTCAGGTACACTTAGTAATGGGTAGTTGGTTAACGTATACTGTTTGATTTTACGTTTCTTCTCATGGAATATTGAGATACGGGTTGCAAACTGAAAATAGTAATTGAGTGATATTTTAAACCATTCCATATGTGCGTGAATTGCTGACACTACGCAACCCGTACAGTTACCGGGGATATTAAGAATATTGGCTGTTCGCGTAAAAAGCTTGGAATTAGTATTCTTCTGGTTTATTTATTGATTGATTGGGGTTTAACCACTTTAACACTCCGCGGCGGCTGGAGCACCTAACAATGGATTCCTGGTATTTCTTACACCAGTACTACCATTATATCCTTTCCTAGCCTCCAGCTGCTATCCCACTTAGATTTACGATTATCTACCTATTGGTGGGAGACAAATGTCGGAAAGAATATGTGCCGCCGCCGAGGATAGCATCCTTCTGAAAAACGCAAAGTGAAGACTCTGATCAGACTGTGCAGATGCACAGGTTGATCTGAGTCCTTACTTGGCGCACGTGTGTAACGATTGAGAATGCAATTTCAATTCAAGCTGTATTTACGACAATTTTCACGCCCAACTAAGATATATATATATATATTTGGGCCTTGGCGTGGCGTTGCCAATTATTACATTAGAGCGCACAGTCTTATTAGAGTCTTTACTATAAACTCCACACATAGATACTGAACCAAAAATTCTTGAGATGATCAGCGAATATTCTAAATCATCGTTGGGCGTGCGAAATGTCGTAACTACAGCTTTAATCGCGCTGTAGTTACGATAATTGGCATACCGGACGACAAAATGTCCCCATTTACAGGTAAGGCTGCTTGACAGCTATGCATCACGCGCATCATCACGTGAAAAGGTTGGAAGTGTCACGCTCATATAAATATTTATATATGTATGTGTGTGAGCGTGAACGTCACGCAGTAGTTTTTTTCTGAGTTTGAAGTTTGTTTGTTTGTTTGAATGGGGCTTTACGCCGCTTTCAACAATCTTTCAGTTATATCGCGGCGGCTGGAGCACCTAACAATGGAATCCTGGTATTTCTCACACCAGTACTACCATTACATCTTTTCCTAGCCTCCAGCTGCTATCTCACATAGGTCTACGATTATCAGCCCATTGGGCAAATAGTCGGAAAGGATGAGTGCCGCCGTCGGGGATCGAACCCGGGACCTCTAGATTGATAGTCCGACGCGCTACCAACTGCGCTATGACGGCGGCCTTGAGCTTGAAGTAGAAAAATGAAAATGACCTTTGTTGATATAAACCATGTTTCCATGATCAATTTTGCTTTACCGTCACCAATAGGATAATATGTGACATTCTATGACAAATTAATTCGCCATCTTGTTATCATTAAATGATATTAACCGCACCAAATCATCCCCAAGCTGAAATTAGTCTGTATGTGTTCATGAATATTTAATCCGGACCGGTCGGCTGGAAACATTTAGTCACGAACTAGTTTCTGTGGTTGATTTAGACGAAGTTCGGTTTAAGGGGAAAATATTAAGAAAATATTTGTATTTTTATGCACGAAGGGAATAACAACGACAACAGTAGCAGCAGCAACAACAACAACAAAACCGCATCTTAAAACCCGTTAACCAATTCAAAAACAATCCCACTGTTTAACGCCCGTCAAGAAATAAGATTCGGAAAACGTGGTGAAAAATGAAGAAATTGCTTTTTATAAGCAATTTCATCATTATACTCAATCTGTCTACCTCAAAAGACAAATATATTTAAATCTTAGGAACTTAACATGGTCGTTTGCATATTTCAAAAGTTGGTCCAGTCTGAATTGTTTTGTTAATGGGTAAATCTATTTCAATTAGAAGCATGGCAAGTTTTTAAATCTGTATACCTGCTTGTATCTGCATGTCTGCTTATTCAAGCTGTATTTAAGACGTTTAGGCCCCCCCCCCCCAAAAAAAAAAAAAGATACAGTTAAGACGTTTAACTCGCAAACCAACTATTTTACAATTTTTGCGTAACTGGCCATAAATTTTCAAAACGACACCGTTTTATATCCAAGTCAAACTTGAGAAAGTGGACGGGGCCAGCCATACGCCAAGTTCTAGCAATTCAGATTTCAACGTTTTTAAAGACGCAACTACATTTGTAAATAAATAAATTTTAACCTTAACCCTTTCCTATGTTGCAAATTTCAGACCTGTCCAAATTCAATGGTTTTGCTGGCGAAAGGTTTATTTGGATTTAATTTGAAAAATAAACCTTCAATAGGGTAGAAAATATTGGCTCTAAGGCCTAGATGAGTATATTAAATACGAGTGTCCTACTTGACAGAATTTAAAAATATGAGCCATATTGACAGTTTTGGATAGAGTTAAAGTTGTTTGGTTCAAGTCTTTTAAACTGGTCAAAGTCAAGGTCACAAGAACAATGGGACAAAGGTCGTCGTCTCAAATGGAAGCATGCATGTATTTCCTAATATGGGTTTGTATAAAATATCTAGTCAGCTAGGTTTAATATTGACAGAGATTATAGTATAACTTTAACCCAGCAGAACGCTGACAACCGAAGCTGACGCGAAGGCCAATGCTGACATCTAACAGTATATAAATAGTAAATCGTCCCGACATAGTTAAGAGTGAATTCAAAACACTTTGATCCGAGACGAGGAATGCAATTTAGACCAAGATAACCAACGCAGCAACCATACGGAGGTCTGAAAATGGTGATTCGGGCCAAATATCCTTTAAATATATAAACTTTTAAAATGCTTAAACACTCAATTTGGAATGAATTGGAATTCAATAATGGCTCTTACCGCAAATGAGAACTTGATTTAAAATCAGTTAGGCATCATTAAAACTATGTAACAATACTTGTAACAATTAGAAAGTAACTCCATCCCTTTAATATTGAACCGATATTTCATTTACCCTAGAAATAGACGTAGTTTTTGAGTGCGCTTACTTCGGGGAATATACAATATACGCGAAGTCTGGGCTGTGTGATATATACAATACACGCCAAGACTGGGCTGTGTGATATATACAAACTACGCCAAGACTGGACTGTATGAGCCAAGACTGGACTGTGTGATATATGCCACCTATGTATACACCAAGGCTGGACCATGTGATACATACAGCACACGCCAAGACTGAACTGTGTAATAATTACAACCTACGCCAAGACTGGACTGTATGAGCCAAGACTGGACTGTGTGATATATGCCACCTACACCAAGGCTGGACCATGTGATACATACAAAATAAGCCAAAACTGGGCTTTGTGGTATATACAATATATACCAAGGCTGGGCTGTGTGTTATATTTAAATACACCAAAATGGTTCAGTGGGATATAAACATACAATATACACCAAGACTGGGCTGTGTGATATACACATACAATATACACCAAGACTGGGCTGTGTGATATTTAGTATATACGCCAAAAAAAAAACAAAAAAACTGTACTGTGTGATATATACAATATACGCCAAGACCGGGCTGTGTGATATATACGTAACAACTTTTCAATGTTTTATATTATCGAGATTTTTTTATAAAAAAAAATCACCGAAAAAACAGTGAAATTATCATAATGATAAAATCACTGTGTTCGTACATGTTGTCCTGCTTTCGCTTATTGCGCGTCACTGAACTTCGACTACGAGGGTCAAAGACAATGTTGACGTCATCAAGTTGCCATGTTATTTACGCGCTTTTAGGAATTTACCCTTAAAAAGATAGTATTTTGTCTACTTTTGCATTAAAGAGATAAAATAATCCTTTGGAGTAACATTTTTCTTTCGTGAACAAATAAAACATATTTTCACTCGTGACTCCGCATCTTGTAATAATATAGCTTTAGTTGTTCACCGAATGTGAGATAAATCGATGTGGCACTGAAACAAACATTTGTCCTCTATCTGTTTACAAAGGAAAACCAAAGTACTAAGAGAAAGCCAATCAATTGACCTTTTTACAAAACAGAAGACCTTGAAACATTTCAACAACATTTTTTATGAAGATAAGGTGTTATATATTTTTATTTTTTTTTCTATTCATTTAATTAGTACGAATTATTCAAACCCAAGTATGGGGCGTTTATAAAGTTAGAAAAGACATTTATTACGCACTTTAAAGTGAAAAAAAAGGAGAGAAAAGTTGGCTTAAAAATGACATTGGCAAAATTGATTACGACAGCATCCCTTTTCGTTGGTACTTTCTCTCTTAACTATTTTCCTACTTTTCAGCGGTGTTTTGTCTGAAAAATGAAATGCCGATTTATTTCTAAAAATGTACTTTAAACATGGACGATAAAACTTAAGTTTCATAACCCGATAAAAACTACATATTTCTATTCAATTTTTGTCAAACTTTCTTTGATAATCGTTTTTGTCTGTAAGTCAAAACCCTCACGTGCATGGTTTACCCTCTTTGTTCTTAGTTTTATTTACTAGTTATTGAGAATTTAGATCAAGACAAGGCACGGCAAAAAAGATTATGATTTTACGATAATTTTTTTCTGTCTTCACCTCGATAGATAAATTAATAACTTATAAGACTGGTTCTATATAATCAAAGAACTGAAAGTACTATAAACTAGCAAAGAATGGTTGAGCTTAGAAAAACGTTCCCTTGTTTGGTAGAAACATTGTGGACAATGAAAAAAATGCTTTTTACAAGCAATTTCTTCTTTGTCCACAATGTTTTGCAAAGCTTATTTCCTGAGTTGCTTAAAAGCGGAATTGAATAGGAATGGGTTAGATAAAATGCTTTTAACAGAGTTCTCTACAGTTTGAACAGTAGAACAGCCGAACAAAAAACAAAAAGAAAAAGGAAAATAACTTTCAAAGTTATTTTATGTTGCCAGTAAATTGTTTTGAAATTTATTTGCATTTTCTGCTCTGCTCTGACCTATTCTGATATCATTTTTAGAGGGGTCTATAAACAATTTCAACGAAGATTTTAGGATCCTTTTTTGCCAGGATTGCTGTCCCTACGGGAGCCATAGAACCTTTTAACCCTTCCCGTTTTTAGAAATTTTAGACTGATCAAAAAGGAAAGAAGTTGCAGACGACAATAAAAATTGGATGCAATTTGAAATGAAACCATTATATGAGGTAGAAAATATTGTTGAAAAAAGTAGAAATTGCTTGTTACATGCAATTTCTTCTTTTTCCACAATATTTTCTCAAATATAAAATCACAGTAACGTAAAATCCCGGATTTTTACAGGAAAAGGTTAAAACAAGTTTTTAGAATTTCATAATTATGTACCTTGTTTTAAGACGTGGATGCAGATTCCAATATCAAGGTTGTAAGCCAACGTGATGGTTACTTTTCAGGGCAAGACTTATGAAAGTATCAACTTGAACGTTTGCAATACATTTTAAATGACACAACACATGGGGCATTCATATTGCATCTACAAGTATGGAATTTTGGCAATGATCTAATGCAATACTTGTTACCCGGGAATGAGTAGGATCCACGTGGGAACACCGCGAAACAGATATTTGAAAAGGAGATGGAAGGATTTTAACGGACGCTGGTGTTTTGCGAGTTTTAGACTCAAAAATTAAATTACAAGGACCCCAAATCTAACTTTTTTGAGTCCAACTGAACTTCTTGGGCTCAACTGCAGGAAAAAAAAATGAAAACTGTTTTAAGAAATCAAACCAAAAACTGCATCGTTTTCCAATTATTCGGGGGTAGGGGGCGCTCAGAATCCTCCCCTATTCACCTTCATAAATAGAGTGCAAAATGAAAACTGAGTCTTTACTTGATGCAGATATCGATTGGCCAGCGCGAAACAGTTGTAACTGTCTATAAACATATTGGAAGTTACAAATATTTCGCGCTGACTATCGATATGTGATAAGTCAGACACGTCACACCAAGACTCAATTAACCAATCGTGGCTGTCAACCAAACGAAAAAAAAAGCCAATCGAATAAAAAAAAAAATTCGGTCGGAAGTGGAATTTGAACTCCGACATTGGCTGACATTAATGTGAAACATTTTAGTGGTTTTGCAACTTAAACGTCGTTACTGCAACTTATTCATATAAACTAAATTTTTTGATATATGTCGGTCATGAGACGAGGATAAAACGGTGAGTCAATTTTCACGTATTTTCCTATGTAGTGACCTTGCAAGCATACACTCTTTTCCGATGGTATTGAAGCATTTGGTTATCTCCCCTTTTAGAAGGTAGTATCTTGGACCCCTTAAAATGCATCAACAACTCGTTTGACGTCATCATCAATGCAAAAAAGGCGGTCAAATTAGATGCTTAACCAAATTCTTGATTGGCAAACTTGGCAACAAACGAGCTGTGTGCTTAAGCATTGTTCCGAAGGAAGAGCACACCTATTGAAATATTCCATACCCCTTTTCCTTAAGCGTTTCCTATTCAATCCCTTGTTTTGCCGCCCCTGCGATAATTAAATTGAGAAAAGATAGTAGATAAAGAAGAAATTGCTGTGACAAGCAATTTCTTCTTTTCTACATTTTTTCTACCCTACTGACTACTGACTGATTATTTTTTTCAAATTAAACCCACTTCTGCAAGACCTTTAAATTTGGACAGTTCTACAAATATGTAAAATAGGAAAGAGTTAATCTATTCTTGAAGCTATCTCATGAGTTCAGAATGGTACCCTCGACTTTTCAATATAATCAATAATAAGTGCATCTTTTGAATTGCAGACAACCGTGGCCATCATCATTGCAGCCTTTTTTCGAAGCAGCAATCCCGGATAGTTTCACTGTTTGACTGTTGAAATGGCAAGGTTTTCCGTGCGGTTATAGAAATCGTTTTTGATCAACACTGCTTTTGGACCAATCTGGCAGAAATATTTAAGTCATTTCCGAATCATTATAGATAATTGAAAAATCGCTCGCCAAGCCCATTTACTCCTGTTGCCCCGCCAGTGACATACCTACATGTGTAACAATGTATCACTGTGTTATTAGCCGATCTGGCATAATCATGGCATAATCATGGCATGGATTTTATTGATGGTCCTTTGAGGTAAAAGTTAGTGGCCTGCCAGAAATGGGTCATCTTAAGACCCTCTGTACCGCGTTTACATTCAGCGTCATCGTGCTATAAAATGGAACCTAGTTTCCTAATGCTGCGACCATGAATTGCCTCATGCCACGAGCCTCTGAGGCCAACGTATTAAATAACGACACGGTGACCGCCGTTGTCCATTTGTGAAGAAATTTGCATTCCTTAAGAAATATTAATTCTCCAATGTGAAGTAGAAATACAGAGAATGTATTGTAGAGACGCAAATACTTCGTGTAATTACTAGGTAATCAAAAGTGGAATTTCGGAGGTTAGTTTTTCATTTTCTTATTAATTTTCTAAATCCCGTGTACGCATTAAATTGCCATTAGCATGGTATATTGCATTGCAGTCACGGTTGAATTAATTCAGAATAGATTAGATGAGGTTTTATTTCTCTCCGGCAGATATAAGAGATAAACTTGGAGACTTTCAGAATATAAACGACCTCCACCCTTATCTCACTCACAGCCGTTGTTTTGATATTTGACACTTTGATGCTTTATCCATGGAACCCATTACCAGACGGCAAACTTTTAGACTGGTCAAAATTGAAAGGAGTTGCAGACGATATTTTAAAGTTTATGAAATTTTAGATTTTGGAATTGGTTAATATCAGGAAACCTACATTTCTTTTAAATTGACGGATTGCTGATGTCAACAAATATTTCAAATGAAATATTCATTTAGACAGGAATTGGAGTTTTTTTTTCACCAACTAGCATCTTTGTTTGGTATGGCGACTTAAACGTTGTAACAACGACTTATTCAAGCTGTAGCTACGGCGTTTACGTAACCAACTAACGATTTGTCTTTTATTTTATGTCCTCTCTACACATTTTATTAAATATTGTCTTTTTAATGGAACTTCTATGTCGGAGGAAAGTGGCCTGTCAATAAGGAGGTCAGCTTACGGGTGGGTCTTGAGCAAACTTGTGAGGGAAGCGACAGCATGTGGAAATGAAAAGCTTCACGCGCGGATCAAAGAGGGTGGGCGAACCAGGAGTCTAGTCCCCCTCCTGAAATTCGATATAGATGCATAAAAAAGTCGAACCGTTAAGCTGTCATAGGCAGAATTCTGGACTTTACATTATTCTGTGTGTTTTCTGTTTGCTATTGTTAAAGACGATAAATTGGTTAAACTATTTTACATCCTCGGAGGTAGGATATGGCTTTAATAATTGCGGACTGAAATATTGTTCTTTGATTGAAGGAAGAGCCATATAAAAAACAATTTTCGAAACGCGTACAGGAGTCTACACGAGGTTTGCGTGACATTGGATTCTGTTTAGGCTCTAAGAAATACTAGTTGCACTTTACTTAAAAATGAAAAAAATAAATGAATACAAAAAGTAAACAAGGTGCCAAATTGTCACAAGATACGCCCGTCACACTGCTAAATATTAACTGGGGGTTTGAATAGAACTGAGGTTATTTTGCATGAATATTTTTTGTCAAACAAAGTATGAAAAACAACAAAGGACAAAAACTCAAAATATACGCTAGGTAGAGTTATGGTTCTTGTACACTGCACTCCCACTTGGTGAGCTCTATCCATCCATGAAGTTTCATGATTCTAGCTATTATACTTTTAGAGATATACTCCGGACAAGATTCAAGTATGAAAAACAACAAAGGGCAATAACTCAAAAAATAGGCTAGGTAGAGTTATTGTTCTTGTACACTGCACTCCCCTTGGTGAGCTCTATCAAACCATGAAATTTCATGATTCTAGCTATTATACTTTTAGATATATACTCCGGACAAGATTCAAGTATGAAAAACAACAAAGGGCAATAACTCCAAGTTTAGGCCAGGTAGAGTTATGGTTCTTGTACACTGCACTCCCACTTAGTAAGCTCTATCCATCCATCAAATATCATGATTCTAGCTATTATACATTTAGAGATATACTCCGGACAAGATTCAAGTATGAAAAACAACAAAGGGCAATAACTCAAAATTAGACCAGGTAGAGTTATGGTTCTAGTGCACTGCAATCCCCTTGGTGAGATCTATACACCCATGAAGTTTCATGATCCAAGCTATAATACTTTTAGAGATATACTCCGGACAAGATTCAAGTATGAAAAACAACAAAGGGCAATAACTCAAAATATACGCTAGGTAGAGTTATGGTTCTTGTACACTGCACTCCTACTTGGTGAGCTCTATCCATCCATGAAATTTCATGATTCTAGCTATTATACATTAAGAGATAAACTCCGGACAAGATTCAAGTATGAAAAACAACAAAGGGCAAAAACTGAAAAATAGGCAAGGTAGAGTTATGGTTCTTGTGCACTGCACTCCCCTTCGAAGAGATCTATACACCCATGAAGTTTCATGATCCTAGCTATAATACTTTTAGAGATATACTCCGGACAAGATTCAAGTATGAAAAACAACAAAGGGCAATAACTCAAAAATAGGCCAGGTAGAGTTATGGTTATTGAGCACTGCACTCCGTATTGATGAGAAGAATATAACTGCCAAGTTTAAAGTCAATCGGACTTACGGTGACAGAGTTATGCTCCGGACAAAGAAGTGGACACCGCCCGGACAACCGGACGCCCGGACGACCGGACGCCCGGACACCCGGACGCCCGGACGCCACGGGTGATCCCATAATACGTCCCGTCTTCGACGGGCGTATAACAAAAAGCGAAAATAAGAATTACAGAAAAGTCAATATTGCAACAACAAAGAGAATTTCGCAAAGCAGATTCTTATAAAATCGTCATCTATAAAGAAAAAGAGGTTGCTGAATTTATGGGTCGAGTAGACCCAGGAGTTTTGGGCAACTCAACATAATAATTGATTACTTGTTACGACGTATCTGTTATATGTCAATATAACCCAATTTATCGAAAATTGCGAGTGACATTTTTGTCCTTGTTATTGCTGAATGAAACGATATGCTCGTTCGGTTCTATCTACGACATTGTGAACATCATTTTGAATAAGATTCAAAAAGAATATTGCATATAGGGATAGAGGCCTTACAGACCTCAGTATTTTCATTTATACAAGCACCAAGGTACACAATACAGACTTGTATTCATTTGCAGCAAGAATTCTCAATTGTTCAACAAGGGTATGTCCAAAATCTTCTAACGTCTGAGGTTGATTGAGTTCCTGAAGGAGACGGCGGCCTAGCTCGTCCAAGATATTATTCATCGAATTGAGTTTAGGGCTGCGTGGAGGCCATTCTAACATATAATACCGGTATTTCTTAGAAAGTCTAGCTTTAGAATATAATATGTATGGCCTGGCTTTATCGTGTTGAAACGTAAGAGTAGGGCCAAGTCTCTGCATAAAGGGAGTAAAATGGTTGCAAAATCTGATCCCTGTAATGGTTAGCAGCTACGTTGCCTTGAACAAAAGGAGACGTCCTTGGGCACAAAACATCCCAAAATACCACAAGACTCCCTACACGAAATCTTTTCACCTCTCTCACACATACTTGAGCACAGCGTTCTCCAGGCATACGGTACACACGTACCTTACCACCAGCAAACCAAAAGGTGAAACGCGATACATCGCTTTTGACAATCACGAGTGTCATTGCCTTTGGTTGAACCACAGGTGCCATGTTGGCCATGCCTCCTGTTGCGTCTATGATAAGGTCAATTATGTGGCCTTTGTGCTCGAAATCCGGCTGTTCGGAAACGGTTCCTGACAGTTGGGATATAACTCTCTCTCCTAGTGGATCGTACTGACATTAACCCATTCCCTCACAGTGACGCTCAGGGACGCCTCTCAAGAAAAACGATTGGGAAAAATTGTGTAAAACGAAGAAAGTGGTTGTAACAAGCAATTTCTTCATTTTACGCAATGTTTTCTATGTTGAAAATTAAAAAAATCATATACTTTAGGTTGTCGTGTGCCACTCCTTTTAATTTGGACATGTCAAAAATATAGACGTCTGGTAATGGGTTAATCTCTTTCGGAGATGTCGCAGTCGTATTCAACGATCATCCCCATGTGAGTCACTCAGACCGCTCCGGGCTCCGCCGAATAGCAACTTACATGAATTCTAAAATAATTATTTTTTGTCGAGAGCAATTCGTTGCTCTGGTATCAGCGGTTACAGACTGACCAGCCAAAAGCCTTCAAATAGCTTCTTGACCTAACTCATTTGAAAGTCGTAGCATTTCCACAATAGTGTCGAGGTCGAAAATTCAATTTGATTTTTCTCTTTAGCCAAAGCTTGTGCGCTTAGTTAAAGCTTATTTGTACCTAATTTTGTAATTTGCAAATTCCACACGGTCACGGAAAACAGGTGCTTTTATAATTTCAAAGATTTCATGTAGTCACATGGTTTCTATTTACTATGTCATAGCTCAGAATATTTGTTGTTGGTTTTTACAAAGGAACAAAAATATGGAAAACTTCAATAGTGTCAAGTTTTCATACACTGCTTCAAAACTGAAAATATTTACCAACCAAAATTTGATAAGAAAAAGCGCAAGAACTTGCTATTTAATATAAGATAAAACGAACCTTAATTATATGTAGATAATATCAGTTCTTCTTTTACTGTTTTTCTTTTTATATATATATGTAAGAATCTGATACTGAATCCGCCGTAGAACAAGCAAACGAATTACCTCCCTCCTTTTTTCACCCACCCAATTTTAACCGATTCCAACACGAGCACTCCTTTTTACTCTCCCCAAGAAAAAAGTGTTAGAAAATATTGTGAAAAATGAAGAAATTGATTCTTCAAACAATTTCTTCATTATCCACAATGTTTTATATTAAAGAAGTCAATGAAATTTAAAATTTTATTAACTTGAAATTGTCGTCTGCAGGATGTTTCAAATTGGAATATTTTTTGTGTGGGAATGGGTTAACTACTAAAGTTGTTTCTTTCAGCATAAGGTCTGTATCATATCCGGATGGTCATATGACTTTTAGCAATTGTCCATTTTCAATGCCTTTTTATACATTGTGGAATTATTTGGAGTGGTCCAAATCGATGGAAGTTGCAGACGACTAATTTAAGTTGATGGAATTTTATTTTTTGTTGTTATTTGGATAGAAAACTGTGGGTATTTAAGAAATTGCTTGATATAAGCAATTTCTTCAAATTCCACAATGTTTTCTAAAATTTTGTTTTCTTGAGGGGCGTGAAAAGGAGGGATTATGTGGGGATGGGTTAAGATGAACGGATCGATGGTCACTCCATCGCTAAGGTATTTGAGCTTGTGTCTTACATTTCAAAGAAGTTTATAAATGCGAGCGGGAATATGAGCTTGTGTGTTACTTTTCAAAGAATTTTATATATGCGCGAGGGTATTTGAGCTTGTGTGTGACATTTTATAGAATTTTATTAATTCGTAAGGGTATTTGAGCTTAATAGTTACATTACAGATACTTTTATAAATGCCAGTGCGTAAATGCATTAGAGATTATGCCTTAAATTTCAAAGAATTTTTAAATGCGCGAGTTATTTGCGCTTGTGTGTTACATATCCAAAACAAAACAAAATATATATATAAAAACTCGCGAGGGTATTTGAGCTTGTGTATTACAAAACAACAAAATATAAGTATGCGCGAGGGTATTTCAGCTTGTGTGTTACATTTCAAAGAATTTTGATAATGCGAGAGGGTATTTGAGCTGATGTGTAACTCTAAAAGAATTTTATATGTGCGCGAGAGTTTTTGAGATTATGTGTTACCTTACAAATATTTATATATACGCGAGGGTATTTGAGCTTGTGTGTGACATTTCAAAGAAAATCATCTTGTACACACTCAGACTTTTTGCTATAAAATTCCTTATTGACCAATCGCTGGCCCATCCCACTGACTACCTAGGCCCCGCCCATTAATCTCGAGAAGAATTTCCGCTTCTATTTTTAACAGCGTTATTTTGTAAAATTTATGGCCAGTAAAATGTAACAAAAAAGCAAAATGCTTGGTTGGTGACCTAAACGTCGTACCTACAGCTTGAATAAGCTGTAGTTACGATGTTGAAGTCACAAAACCAAAAATAAAGGTAAACAAAAATGGCGACCAATGTCGGAGTTGATAAGCCCACGGTCAGACTGAATAAACTATTTGATTGGTTGGTTTATTTCTTGATTGATAGGAGCGATTGGTCAATTTACACAAGTCTCGTGTCGTATTTTGCAAAGTGCATAGTCCGTAATATGTAACCAAAAGGTAAAATGGTTGGTTTGCGATCTGAATGTCGTCACTACAGCTTGAGTAAAACAAAAATAGCAAAGATGCTTCACATAAATGTAGCCAAATGTCGAAGTTAAAAGTTTGCCTTTAAATGAACGATTCGATTTGTTTCTTTGGTTGACGGTCGCGATCTATCGATTTGAAAAATAAAATGTACAATAATCCCACGAACTTTACGTTTGTCAATAGCAGAACGTCGGTGTGCGTTCAAAATATCGTAACTACAGCGTTTTGCTGTAGTTACGACATTTCGCTCGCACACCGATGACAAGTTCGTTAGAAGAGTTATTTCTATCAAACCTGTGTAACTTAAATATTCATGAATTCTCACAAAATTAGTCAATCTAGGAAGTTTTAAACGTGGTAGACATCAATTATTGATAGCAAAAAGGCTCATGAATATGTCATTTAGTGTCGTATATTGTCATATTGGAGCCATCAATATCGAAAAGAAAGAATAATCATGATATACTCTTTGTCAATTATTGATTGATAGAATGGGTTTCAATGCCACTCTTAACAGTATTCCAGTCATATTGCGGCGGCTGGAGCACCTAATAATGGATTCCTGATATTTTTCACACCAGTACTACCACTACATCCTTTCTAAGCCTCCAGCTGCTATCCCACATAGGTTAGCAATTATCCACCCATTGGTGAAAGACAAATGTCGGAAAGGATATGTGCCGCCGCCGGGGATCGAGCCCATTATACGCCATTACGTAAGATTGGGAGTCTGGTGTGCTACCAACTGCGCATTGACGATAGCTCTGTGTCTAGCGGCTAGTATTATTGTTATGATTATTGATATGATGGTCTCAGAAGTGTGTGCAAAGTTTCAATGCATTAGCGTCAGTAGAAAGAGGGTTATTAAAGAGAAATGACAGTTGCGCGTAAGGTTTAGCCAATAATTTTTAAGCCCGAAAATGAATTTTAGAGTATTGAATCTGTGTCTAGAATCTGATATTATTGCCACTAAAACATATGCAAAGTTTGAGAGCGATGGCATTAGTAGAAACTAAGATATGACACTTGCACGTAACCAACACATTACGCCGACGTCGGAATGACCGGAATAGCCCCCCCCCCCCATTCGAATAGTCGAGCTAAAAATATTACCCTCATTTCTTAAACTCTTGTAATAGTTACGAACGTGCTATTTTTACGTTTTGCCATTCAAACATTGTCCCATTGACACTATCAATCCCACGCATAAAAAGATATACCTTTAAGAGACGTTCCTCATGAATACGTAATCACAGATTGTTGCATGGAACCGTTCATTAGTAGATGCGATAAAAAACAATTACTAGATGGACTGAGGATCTGTCTGTGAATACTTTTTTTTTATCCAATTTGAAATAATTCAGTGGAATGATTTTGAATATTAGGGAAATGATTCAAAATAGTATTTTGGCTTTTCATTGCTTACATTTTACTTATTAATTTCCAGCTTAAATGAATATTAATCGAGCTTTTGTCGTGTGATACAAAGGGACTTAAAAACAAATATGGTAATAGATGGAATAGAAAACGCCAAAATGTCTGACAAAGCAAGTAAAGCCACCCACACGGACCAATAGATTAAAATGTTATTGTTAGATAGAAGGCAACACTCAAGTGTCTGGGTATTGTCTATTTCAATTAGATATACAATATCCCCAAACAAAAACAATCTCGAATTGTCCAAGATGATTTGTCCGACATTTCGTTTTTTTCACAGATACTATAATCATTTGATAAAATAGACTAACTTTAAAAACAAATTTAAGAAAGATGGATTTTGATAGTAACTTTGATTAAATGAAAAAGGAAAAAATGATTACCAAAACTAGATTGATCAGTCCTTGAGTTATGAAAAAAAAAAACACTTAATTTTTCAAAAGCAGTTGGAAAGCTTTTTTCCCGGGTTAGATCCCCAGCAGCGGCAAAATCCTTTCCGGCATTTGTTTCCCATCAATGGCTGGATAATCGTAAACTTACGTGGGATGAGCTGCTGGAGGCTCGGAAAGGACGTTGTGGTAGTACTGGTGCGATCAACACCAGGAATCCGTGGTTGGGTGCTCCAGCGGCCGCGATATGACATTAAATACTATGATAAATGTGGCGTTAAACCGTATTCAATCAATCAATCTATCAAGCATCTTTGTTGTCATCATTTTTCTTATCAATATCTCTATAAATGTAATGAATAACCATTCCATTAGGTGGTTAAAATATGTTTGATCTAGTCTCTGTTATTTTAGATAGAACTTGACGTATGCTGCTTAACTGTTATACGATGAATATGGATACCTTAATTCTCATTGCTGTTTTGTTATTTCACTAGGTCGCTGTCCTTTAGCCCATCGACTCCCGACAAGGTAGTATGACTGAGTTTACTACACGACATTAGACTGCATATTTTATGGTCAGAGACATAGAATAGAGAACAAGTCGTCGTAGGATCGTAATTAGCTTCAACTTTTAAATTGCACACCCAAAATGTATTAACCCTTTCCTGTTCAAATACGGGATTTTACGTTCCTGTGATTTTATACTCTAGAAAACATTGTGGAAAAAGAAGAAATATTTTCTATCACATAGGATGGTTTCATTTCAAATAGCAGTCAGTTTTCATTGTCGTCTGCAACCTCTTTGATTTTGGACCAGTCTAAAATTTCCAAAAACGGGAAAGGGTTAAACGTTGGAGGTCAAAATTTTGCTTATTCTCTAAATGAATGAGTCGACTGGTTAATCGACGTTTTGATTATCAACGGCGATCCGTCAAGTCGGGGTTATTATTTTTTATTTGGTGGAATTAGAAGCAATTTCGGGTATATATTTGTTTATATCGGTAAGAGGAAAGCGTTATTATCAAATTTATTAGAACACATACGGCGTTTAGGTTGCCAACCAACTATATAACTATATTACTTTTTTGTTACACGCTACTGGTCACTTGTGTTGAAAAAACAACGCCGTTTAATACCAAAATGGAACTTCCTGTCATATCTCAGCGGACAAGGCGAGCGATCTGTTAATTACAAAAACTAAGGTTATCTAACACGGATCAATTATGGATTTTATAATCGAATTTTGTGATTTCAGAGAGCATTTAAAAGTCTCATTAGCTCATTATTATATGATAGGATCATTATTTCTTTTGAAGCTTTTGATCAAAACATCGTATCTGTAACTAGTATAGAAGTGATAAGCGCTGCATTTGATTGGCCAGTCGCGGCTGTCAAGGAATAAACCGACCAATCAAATACTTTATTCAGCCCGGACCAGAGCTTATCAACTCCGATATTTGGCCGCGACTGGTCAATTCGCTTTAAATCATCGCTCACCTAACGGTGCAAAATGTTACATTATAATCACAAATTAGCTACCCCATTATCTTTCAAAATAATTCAAAAACAACAACAGGCAGTTCGTTTTTAAATTTAAACAAATACTTTTAAAATAATATGATTTACTGTGGTTACAAGATAAAGTGACAAAAAAGCCTTTTAGACGCCCCGGGTAGCTAGCAAAGTTGTGGTTATAAACCAGTGGCTTTTACTCTTATTTACAGAAGAAAAGAAGAAAAACGTGGCCGGAATTTGTAAACGAGTTTGATTAAGTGATCAAAGATCAATTTATTATTTATAAAGATATGCGAACTTACAGGCGTTTTTCAATCTAGACTCAAACTCGACCACTTCAAACTAGGCGGGTGTATGCTTATTGACTGATCGCTGGTCCCGCCCACTCATTCCGTTTGCCACGCCCTCTGACTCCAACAGGAAGACCCGCTTCGATTTTAAACAACGTTATTTTGCAAACCTTGTGAAGTATAATAGTTGGTTTGCGACCTTAACGTTTTCAGAATATATCGTCGTCGTCGTTCTAAAACGACGTAACTACAGCTTGAATCAAGCTGTAGTTACGACGTTTTAGAACGACAACGACGATAAAAGTCTTGAGTTACTAATCTTGAGTTTCTGTTCGACAGTTTCTACTATGGATACCAAGTAAAAGGGTGAGAACGCTTTAACCCATTCCCACACGATCACGATTTTTGACGTCCCTCGAAATAAAAAGCCAGGAAAACCATTATTGGGAAAAAGGCAAATTCTTCATTTCCCACCACCTTTTCTACCAAAATTGTTCAAGTTTTATCAACTGAAAATTATCCCCTACAAGTTCGTTCAATTTGGACCTGTCTATAATATCTTGTCGTCTAGTAATGGTTTTAAAAAAAGCAATTTCGAGACCCATAACAGTATACAATGTAAATGATACGATACTCGTTGTTCCTTACACTCTATACGATCTGTTTTGTTTGTTTGTTTGAATGGAGTTTAACACCGCTTTTAACAATGTTTCAGTCATATCGCGGCGGCTGGAGCACCTAACAATGGATTCCTGGTATATCTTGCACCAGTACTACCATTACATCCTTTCCTAGCCTCCAGGTGCTATCCCACTTAGGTTAACGATTATCTACCTATTTGTGAGAGACAAATGTCGGTAAAGATATGTGCCGCCGGGGATCAAACCCAAAAAAACCCCCAATGATTGAAGATTAGAAGTCTGATGCGCTACTTTTCAATCAATCAAGAGCAGCAACATTTTATTACATTTATAATTGCGTAATGTTGTGAATGAAATGAAAAATGTCTACATTTTGAGCAAGGATAAATACTGCATACTTCTAAATAATTTAATTTTTAGTTTTGTCTATCAAAAACGAGCGTTCTGATTGGTCGAGAAGTATTATTCATAACTCCGTAAACAAAATTTTGAGCACGCAGCAATTTTGTATGCTTCCGCACAAAATAGTCCCATACAATAAGGTATCAAAATTTGTAAAGCTTTTGTTTTTTTCGCTCGATGCTATTGAATTATAAGAAATGAAGAGAATATTTTTTGTTTTCATGGAGGTATGAACCGAAAAACCTAATCACACAATGTATGAATCCGCTTCGCGTATTCAAACAGTGTGATTAGGTTTTTAGGTTCATACCTCCATGAAAACAAAAAATATTCTCTTCATCTCTGAACTAAATTCAACATTTAGGATTCTTATTCACAAAAATCGATTGGGAAGCACCTAATCAATTAACTCGAATTGTCTGGGAAATATACATGGATTTATATATTCAAATGTTATTGTTAGATAGAAAACAATACTAAAGTGTCTAGGTGTTGTCTATTTCAATTAGATCTCAAGAAACCCTACACAATAACATTCTCGATTTGGCCGATATTTCTTTACCAACAACCAAATACTATACAATTTTATCTAAACTGGATATATCTGCTATTGTAACAAATTCAAGGGGGGGATTTCTAGCTGGATTGCGTTGTCCGTCCGCATGTTGTCGGTCTTTTCTTTAAAATCATCTGCTGCTTATCCACTTTCCAAGTCAAAGATGTGAATAAAATCAACGCATTCCCGCTCATTGACTCTTTTAGACGCACATAGAAATAAAAGCCTTGTAAAACATTGTGGAAAATTAAGAAGTTGCTTGTTACAAGCAATTTCTTCGTTATCCTAAATGTTTTCTACCCCAAAGAAAAACAAAAGCTTTAAATTGTCATCTTTAACTCTTTTCAGTTTGGACCAGTCTAAAATTTTGAGAATCTCTACGAACCTGTATACTTTCAACAAGGTGTACTCTTTTTAGCTAGCAAAGCCTCAGCTTTGATAGCTTAAGTTAACAGACAAAATTTTGAGGTCTTATCAGAGTTCAACGAGCGCAAACTGCCACTGGAGGCTTAACGACTAAATCCATTGAATGCCTGCGCCATAAAAATAGTTCTTATGCATTTCAGGGATATTGCAAACTCTTATCAAATTGACAAGAACTCTGTCAAAGGCATGCTCTTTAACCCGTTCCCACTCAATTCCGCTTTTTAAGCATCCAAAGAAAAAAGCTTTGGAAAAAAAATGTGGACAATGAAGAAATTGCTTGTACCAAGCAATTTTTTCAATGTCCACAATGTTTCTATCCAACTAGGGAAATATTTTCTAAATTCGACCATGCTTTGCTAGCTAACAGTACTTTCAGTACTTTGATCAATAAGAAGGAAAGCACTTTAAATCCTTTTGCAATCTTTTCCTTTTCACCCTTTTCTTTAATTCAAATACATCTTTATTGGAAAATTGACTTTGTTTATAGGGAGTGGCGAGGGATTCTCGGAAAACTAATTGATCGGACGGACAGACACCCGGACGCACGACGGAATACCGGATAGAATACAAACCTTATGTTGTCTTTTGCTTCGCGAACAGAGGACTAAAAACATCAAATACATGTTCAAAGTAACAGCAAATGACATGCAACACCCTGTATTAGATAATGATTGTATTGAAATAAATTTGATTTCCATGAAAAAGGGAGAAAAGCATCAATGATTTTATTTTCCATCTTTTTTACTGGTACCAGCTTTGTTGTTCTTTTTTTCACGTATTTTGTTAAAACGCTTTATATCAATTACTAAAAAATATTTTAATAAGGAGGATATTTTTAATTTTCCCTGGTAAATAAAAAGACGGGAAATTCACTCTAGGGAAATTGAAGAAGGCAGAGAAATGATATACGCCCATGTTTGATACCGAATTACTCTAGCGATGTTTGCATGTTAACATCACATAACTCAAACGAATGCCTTATTTACGTTCTTTGCCTTCTAAAACCACTTCAATACTTCAATATGTTGAGTTAGCAAATTTTACGAATAACGTCATACTAGTATATTCAGTTTGGTGTATATGGAATTCAAGACTAGTGTAAAAAGAATCTACTCCAGTCAGACTGGTGTCATACTGGTATATTCAGTTAGGTTCCTAGTAAATTGACCAATCGTGGGTGTCAACCAAATAATCAGTCGACCAATGAAATCATTCATTTAAAATGGAAGTTTAGTTTGAACTCCAACATTGGCAGCCATTTTGGTGACTCATGTTTTGTTGGTTTGGCGACTTAAACGTCGTAACTACAGCTTATTCAAGCTGTAGTTATGACGTTTAGGCCGCTAACAAACCATTCTTCTTATCTGTAACATGCTACTGTACATAAATTTTGCAAAACAACGCCGTTGTAAATGAAAGCGCAACTATCTGTTGGAGTCAATGGGCGGGGCCAAAGTAGGCAGTGGGCGGGGCCAGCGAATGGTCAATTAAAGACTAGTGTAAAAAGAATCATCCCAGTCAGACTGCACGAACTGTGCAGGCTTGAAAAGTTCGGTGTGTATACTCTTTGTAATTGTTTGCGTATGTTTAAAACCAACAAAATTGTGCGGATCATGACTTAACACAAAATTTAAAAATCGCTGGCCCTGCCCACTTACTCCGTTAGCCCCGCAAATTGACTCCAACAGGAAGTTCCGCATCGATTTTCAACAGTTTTATTTTGCAAAATTTACAGCCAGTACCTTGAATAAGCTAAAGTTCCTGTAACTCGCTAAATCAACAAAAACATTTCAGACAAATAGCGACCAGACTTAAAATTGAAAGCTCAATCCCGGGCTGAATGAACGATTTGATTGGTCGATTGATTCCTTTACTGACAGTCGAGATTGACCAATCCACCGAGTTACATTTAAGAGGTGAAGAGAATATTTTTTGTTTTTATGGAGGTATGAACCGAAAAACCTAATCACACTGTATGAATACGCGAAGCGGATTCATACATTGTGTGATTAGGTTTTTCGGTTCATACCTCCATGAAAACATAAAATATTCTCTTCATTTCTTAAAACTTAATAGTATCGAGCGAAAAAAGCAAAAACCCTAAATCTTTTGATACCTTTTTGTATGGGACTATTTTGTGCGGAAGCATACAAAATCACTGCGTGCTCAAAATTTTGTTCATGGAGGTATGAATTAAATTTTTCGACCAATCAGAACGCTCGTTTTTGATAGACGAAACTAACAATTGAATTATTTGAAATTGTTCATAATGTAGTGGGAAAAGGGTGTGAAATGGACAAAGTGTGAATTACAAGTATTTTCAAAATACGGTCAGGCTTTCTTTCTCAGTTTTTCAGACTCTTGTTCATTTACTAAAGCCCGTGTTCGCATTTAAATGCAATTAGACTGGCATATTGCATCGCAGTCAAGGTTGAACTAAATCAGTATAAATTGAACGAGGTTCCTCTCTCTGGCGGATAGAAAAGATAAACCTCGCGAAACTTTCAGAATAAAGGCGATTTTACTGAAACCCCTTCAACCTATGAAGTCATAGTTTTGACAGTTACCAAGGCTGCATTGGAGCCTTTTCTCCATTTATCTGGAAGCCATGTGATCATGAAAAGCGATATTTCAACGCAATACTTAAAGATCAAACTCGAATAGATTATCGAAAAGATTTCGGATTGCTATAGCGAAAGAACATGACGAACTTGATTTATCGCTGTTTCACTGTTCGATTTCACGTGTTTGCGAAAGAACATGGCAAACTTGATTTATCGCTGTTTCATTGTTCGATTTCACGTGTTTGCGAAAGAACATGGCAAACTTGATTTATCGCTGTTTCACTGTTCGATTTCACGTGCTGGCGAAAGAACATGGCGAACTTGATTTATCGCTATTTGACTGATGAAGCGAACGGTTTATAGGATCCCAGCTCAAAATGATATGTTTTTAGGAATTCCATCGATTTCAAGCTGCTCTTATCAGTTAGATACTTGCTGCTTGTACATGGGTTTGGTAAAACTCTTCGCACGAGATATTTATCTGAACATTTCAATGAGATAAATTGACGAAGAAAAGAGACTTTAACCCTTCTCATGCTTAACCCGGAATACTCCTATTTGACAGGAGGTATAGACAAAGATCAGCCTTCACGAATGTGCCTTCTAATCTTAGTCTGCATACCTACTCGCCACCTTCAAGTCAGACTTTTTTCATGAAATATAATTTCAAAAGTAATATTGACCAACAGCTTGTACTTGCAATGCATTCGTACTTTCAGTCCTTTGGATTCAATGCAGTTCTGAAATGGATTTTAATTAGCATGACAAAAGCGACCTAATGTAATCAAAGTACCACGAATAACCAAAGATGCTGACGCACATGTCACTCAAAGGAGTAAATTTCTTTGTGAACTAAAAGAAAAGTTGTTGATAAACTAAAGTCGAACTAATGTACTGTCACTAGACGATGAATGACGGGATTAAAGCAAGTGCATTTGACGCAATGGCATCGTTCAAGGGTCTATTTCAAGGATTAGTTTAAGTATCTGTCAATGTCTGTGAAAAAAAATACTCGACATAATTCTATCGTCAAACGCTGTATGTAACGTCAAAGAACGTCTTATTTATTGTCTTTTTTCAATCTCGGATAGCCTTCAAAAGAAGTTCGATCTTACATTTATACTTCCAGTGTTGTAAGAATTGACTTATTAAAACTTGTTGTCCGTTGTTCTATATAGATTCAAAAAATCTAGATAACCCAGTTTGCTTTAGATTTCCATGAATAAACGATATGTATAAGACATAGACATTTCGTTACTTTTTACTTCGCAAACCTGTGGAAATATGGGGACTGTTCTGAATTTAGGAAGACTTTTGTGATTAAATAGCATTAGTTAAGATAGGACCCATTTTAAGCATACAATTTGGTTTGGGAATTTATTAATGATCTTTTTTTTTTCTTCTAATTAACGGATACCCGATACCAAGCAAAGAATCAACAAGCTAATTAAATCATTCAAGTTCAGCAGAAGTGAACTTTGGACTCCAACAATTATGTAGCAATTTTCTTTGTTTGGTGACTTAAAACGTCGTAACTATAATTTTTCAACCTATAAGAGACGTACCTCATAAATACGCAATGAAGGACGTTGCATGAATCTGTCCATTAGTAGATGTGATAAGAAATACAATTACCAGATAGTCTGTTTGGTTCGGTCTGCCAGCCCTTTTCTTAATGCAAGGAAACTTTGGTAATAGATTTATTGGTTTGTAATCGAATATTGGTGCGGTTACTCTAAGTGTTTTATCGGCGTGTTTGCTTGCTCTTTATGTCGTTTGGCTATGAAAATGTCGTAAATACAGCTTGAATAAAGCTGTATTTACGACATTTTGCTCGCCCAACGACGCTGTGCTTTCTGGTCATGTATAAAGATTTGACGATGGACACATTTTTTTCACTAATAGATAAGGGAATTATCAACATGTAATTTCACTGTTTTTGGTTGGTTTTATGTTATTCACTCAATGATTGATAAAAAAGCTCACACTGAAATATAAGTTTCCTGTAAAAATAACTGTATAAATTGTTAATTGAGAAGTTTAAATCAAACCAATATCTTTGAAATCGATTTGACACTTTTCCTAATATTTTGATATTTGCCCCGTTTAGCGAATGTTTTGTTATGTACAAATAAATGATCACAATTTAAATAATTTATTTCTCAAAAACATCATCGACCAGCGATATATTTTGCAAATAACCATTATAAAACAAAATCTATAGTCACAGTAATGCAGATTATCAGTCTCTTGGTCGCGACCATAGCGCAGTTGATAGCGCACAGGACTCCTAGTTATGGGGTCCCGAGTTTGATCCCCGGTCGCGACGAATATCCTTTCAGAAATTTGTCTACCACCAGATGTTTTACCATATTCCTAAGTGGGGTGAAAAGCTGTAGGCTCGCAAAGGATGTAGCAGTAGTACTAGTGTGAGAAATAACTGGAATTCATGGTTAGGTGCTCCAGCATCTGCAATATGACTGAAATACTGTTAAAAGTGGCGTTAAACCCAATACAATAAATCAATACCAATATCCTAGCAGAGTTATCGTTCGTTACTCTCACCGTAGTGAAAGAGAGTGACAGGTTACTTTAACGTTAATGAGAAATAAAGTCGAATAAAATCATCCATCTCGTAAAGCGCCAAAACAAGTAAGGAAACCAATACAAACGGACTAATACATCTTTTGTCAAATTGAAACTATTTAGGTTAAAAAGACATAAAATTACTTACATTCTCAATTTGTCCGACAAGTTCGTATTGTAGACCTATCAAAAATTAAGATTTAACGCAATGATGACTTACATAAACTAATTAGGATTTGATAATAACAATTAGAGTCATTTCTTTTCTTTGTATTCAGTGTACAAGTACATGCTTCTTAATCTTTTAAAAAATATTTCGAAGGAAACATTCCATTATTCGTTCACCAGATCACAAGGTTTTAGTTTTGTACAGCAAAATATCGGTCGTTCGGAGAGCAAAGCAAGGAATCAGGACATTTTATACGAAGTAAACGAAGTACGAACCAAAGAGAGTACATGTGATCGGACGTTTGAGATACTATTATCGAAAAAAGTCTTGTAGTACTATCTTTTTATTCTAAATATATTCTGAATTTATATTGAATCAATGCCAAAAAATGGCTTTAACAGGAATTAATGACGGAAAATACAAATGAAAAATTACTGATCCCTTAATTTCATCACTTCTAACGTCTCGCTAGAATGTTTATATACGAGATGGCCGTATCATGCTCATTTGAAAACTATCGCGATAAGTCTAATTTTCCTGTATATCTTATCTAGATAGAGAAAAAAGTTTAAAACGATGACTCCACTTACAAATACTGTATCGCTTTTTTTGCATTCTTTATAGTATAAGCAAGACGTGCCTTTTCAGACCGGATGTGTCTGCCAACATCGTTACAGACATGTAAAAGTTTAACCTGACAAACTAACCATGGACTTGGTATCATTAAAAAGATGTTATTACCCGACATACATTAATGAAATATGAGCCCCCATCACTTGATATTCAAAAGTAATGGCCAACGTCTGCATAAACTAAACACCAATATCGTTAGCTTAGTGTAAAAACATCATAAGTGTCTATACTACCGAACTATGACCTAGACCTAAAAAGACAACTATGAGCTTAGGAGTCTTGACATAAAAAGTTCTAAATGTGGAATATTGCGACCCTAACACTTACCTTTCGAAAGTTATTGTCATTGTTGTGTTAATACGGGAACGGGATAACCAGAGTCGTGGCGAAATAGTTCAATAATAGCTTCGCATATCAATGTTCAAGTTCTTACATGTACTTCCCCGGCCAAAATTTTGAGCGCGTAACTATCTTATATCCTAGCGCACAAAGTAGATCCAGAAAAAATACCCCAAATTAGTAAGGTGTTTGCTTTGACTGGCTTAATGGTATTTGATTAAAGAAAATCTCTATTTCTTTAATGTACAACAGGTATATGCGCCAGATCTATCAATGGTGGGGTATGATTTTTTTGTGAGTGTTCATGATGATGTATACGACCATTGCATGTACACACGTAGTTTTTTATCTGACGTTTCGTTACCGAATCAAGATAATACCTATTACAATTTCTTAATTCCAACCATTTTAGAACACCAAGGGAGCAAGTTAGACTTCGCCTTTAAATAACCAATTACCAAACGGCACAACTTTAGACTGGTCTAAATTAAAAGCAGATGCAGACTACAATTTAAAGTTTTAGTTTTTTTAACTTTCTTGGAAGAAACATTGTTAAAAGCAATTTCTTCATTTTACATTATGTTTTTTCAAGGCTTTTTTCTTGGGGCGTCAAAAAGCGTCACTGTAAATAGAGATTCTTGCATGATTTATCCTAAATAGTTAATCTATTGGCCAAGAACAATCACCGGCAGTGTCAGTTTATTAATTATTTCAGAGTGTTCCTATTGTCAACAGTATACTCTTCATTTCTCATCATTTGTAGCTACAAAAGATATAGGCATTGTAAGCCTAATTGCAAGTTTTCAGACCGAAAGTCCTATATCTTTTTTTAATCTGTATGATTTTCAAAAGTATTCATCACTTCTCTTAAAATCTTTGTTTGGTTTGTTTAGCTTAAATAAGGGTTAACGCCGTTTTGAATGATATTTCCCTTATATAACTACAAGGTACTCTTACCTATTTGCTGCATGCCTGGGCATCACAAGTACAAGACATGGCTTTGAATGCAATGTAAGGACATATCTATGGTCAAAAGTCCACATAATACCGGTGCGCTCAACTTACTGGGCGTTCAATGGTATAAGATGTGCGCGTACGCCTAACTTACAAGTGCACGCACAATATGAAGGTGTTTACTTCTTGCGGATGCATGTTCATATTTTGAAAGCGCACGCATTAAATAACACGTGCAATTTCAACATATAAGCGCGCACGCTTAAATTTAACGGGTTTACCCGTGCACGCGTTCTTAATGCTAAGACGACCGAATGGGGACTTTTGACCCAAACGATACACAATATATGTCCACTAGACCTAGGATTACGAGTCTGCCTCCCTAATCACCGTGTTTCATAGAACCCCCTAAAGTTGGATAGAATGATCGAATCATTATGAATATTTTGAAATTGGGTCGTTTGAGACATTTTTGCAACAAGTAGCTGTAAGAGCAACTAACTGATTTTATAACCACAATTTTTTTTTTCTTTTCGAGATTTTCTATAGAAGTTCAGAGAGCAAGTATAGAGTTTTTGACAATAAATTGCCTTATGTTAAGTTATATGTTTTTGGTGTGTTTTTTTATTCGATAGAATTTCCTTCGTTGAAATTTAACGAGGGATGGTAGAGGTAAATTTGTCTGCCTGACATTGCAAACAATAATAAAGAACAAATTGAACAGGAAGTGGTTCCGAGATGGAAACAATACAGGCGTGTCTGGGCAATGTCTGGTTAAATTAGATTTATTGAAAAATCTCAATAGCCGTTAATTGTGTCCTCGGATACATTCAAATTAACCTATCTTTTCACGTTTTACCCGATTCAGTAAACAGTATTCAATAACCCAGCCTTCCATAAAACAATTGACCGATCGCGACCGTCAATCAACGAATCAACCGACCAATCAAACAATTAATTAAGACCGGAAATGAACTTTGAACTCCAACATTGCCCGACATAATTGTAAAATATGTGTGTTGGTTTGGCGGCTTAAACGCCGAAACTACAGCTTATTCAAGTTGTGGTAACGGCTTTTAGGTCGACAAACAACGATTTTAATTTTTTGTTACCAGCTATTGGTCAATTATTTTGCAAAAACAACGACGTTTAACATCGGAGTGAACCTTCCTGTTGGAGCTATAGTTTCTTGTTTTACTGGTTGAATATGTCATAACGCTACTTTAAACATTATTTCAAAGACATCACAGCGAATGGAGCACCTAGCAATGTGTTTCTGATACTTTTTCACATAAGGACCTCTATTGCATCCTATCCGCTCAAGTTAATTATGGAGTTTATTTAAAGAGTAATCAAGACTTACCAAAATATATTCTATGAGACATCGTTATTTTGTATATCATAACATATAATTACATTATGGTCCCAATAACACCAATAGCAAGCAGAATAATTCGAAAGATACGTGGCTTTAAAAAGTTTCGTATTTTTACGTCATACGTCGCCAACAGAATTATTTTAAAGATACAGGGTTCTAAAAGCTTCGTATTTTTACGTCATACGTCGCCAGGAGAATAATTCGAAAGATACAAGGCTCTAAAAGTTTCGTACTTTTACGTCATACGTCGCCAGAAGAACAATTCGAAAGATACAAGGCTCTAAAAGTTTCGTACTTTTACGTCATACGTCGCCAGTAGAATAATTCGAACGATACAAGGCTCCAAAAGTTTCGTATTTTTACGTCATAAGTCGCAAGCAGAATCATTTGAAAGATACAATGCAACTTCTTTCAATTTGTACCAGTCTAAAATTAAAACAAGGGGGTGGGGGTAAAGTGTTATTGTTAGACAGAAAGCAACATTAAAACGTCTAGCTATTATGAATTTCAATAAAATACTTGTATAGAATCCTTAAATGTTAACTACCTCATTCGATTATATAACAGGTTCATTTGCACAAATGTGTTATACTTCTGTCCCAAAATCTCAAATAGAATATTTTGTAAAAGTGCATTTTAGAGAAATATAATCATATGATTTGACTTCAGGATTCGTAGCTGAACAGTTCGACTGTGTACCTGTGGTAAATAGCCTTCGACAAAAATGGCAGGATGGCAACATTTATAAAAAGCGAACCGCTTTAATAAGCTGTAGTTACGGCGTATTAGTCGCCAACCCCCCCCCCCCCCCAAAAAAAATTCTTAACATGGATGTGAGATCAAAGTTAATTTTCAATCGAATTGAACTATTAGATGAGTCAATCGGTCTTTTGATTGACAGCCACGATCCGACAGTTGTTTTTGATACCTTCATGAAAAAAGACTACAAATAACCCTACATGCAAACCAACAAAAATCCTTCACATAAATGACGGCCAATTTTGAAGTTCAAAGTTAACTTCCTGTCTAAAGGAATGATTTCGTTGGTCGACTTACTCTTTGATTGTCAGCCGTGATTGGTCAAATGTGCTGTAAAGACGAAGATTGCAACGTCCGTTCTATTTTGTAATGTTAGATCAAAAACACTTAGGAAACCCCAATTACGTTTAATTGAAAGTATAAGAGGCTGACATCTGGAAATGAGAACAAAAATTAGTTAATGCACGAGTTGTTACTTTGATTGGCATAAAGTTAATAACTTCTTAAAGCAATTAAACTAGAGGGAACAATCGATATCAGCGTATCATTTTGGTATAACCCTTTATATTAACTTATCATCAGACGACGAAAATTGAGACTGGTTCAAAATGAAAGGAGTTGCAGACGACAATTCAAAGTTTATGAATTTTTAGATCTTTTCAATTAATGGGTGGAAAACATCGCGTAACAAACAATTCCTTCATTTTCACTATGTTCCTCATATTGTTTTTCGTCAATGATGTCACAAATCGTCATTGTGTGGGAATGGGTTATATTAGTTTATTACCAGACGACAAAGATAAGACTGGCTAAAATTAAAAGAAATTTCAAACGGCAATTCAAAGTGTTTTGATTTAAATCAAGTGTCATATAGGATAAGAAAATATCGTGAAAAAATGAGAAATTGCTTAAAAGCAATTTCTCCTTTTTTCACGATGTTTTTATTTAAAACACAACTCAATGTGGCGTTATAAGTCGAGAGTGTGTTGCAATTGGCTAAAACGATATAATTTTACGAAAGTGTTCTAATGTAACTATTTGCAATATGTTCACTTATATCTTAATCAGTAGCACGGTCAATGAGGAGTTTCCTACGGAATCCCTTCAGGACCATCGTATTCTAATTAATAAATATTAATCGCGTAACTCGATAAAACGAGGATTAAACGCCATTTAACGCTAATCTTACAGTATACCAGTAATATTGCATGGGCTTGAGTACATAACCACGGATTTCTGACATTGCTCACACCAGTACTACCACCCATTACTGGGAGACAAACGTCGGAAAGGATATTTGCTGTGACCGGGGATCGAGTCGGGACCCCTTGACTAGGAGTCCGACGCACTACCAACTGCGCTATGGCCGCGGCCCAATCAGAGCCTCCGCGACCTTTCGCGATCTCTCAGCGTCGTACTTTCACGTTCTCGTCGTATAGTACTGTCCAGTTCTTGTTATCACACTCTTGCAATCACAAAAATATTTTCATTCATTGCACAATAAAACCAGCTTTTATATTTTCTTCGAAACATTTACTGTTAGGTGCGAGAGTACAGTGTGTGACGATACGATGCGTTTAATTGAATAACACTCAATTCTTTTTTTTTTTTTTTTTTCGCCCCTCAAGAAAAATGTTTCATTTCTCTACAATGTTTTCTACAGAACCAAACAAATATTTGAAAAAAAAAGCAACAGTTTCAATAAGTCGTCTTCAACATCTTTTAATTAGGTACATCATCAAAAAGTTTCTATCCCGATATTAAGGGTTAGAAGCCCGCATCCTTTTAATTACAAGTCACATACAAACGTAATGCACTTGATCGTACAGTTTGAATAAGTCGTCTGCAACATCTTTCATTTAGGAACATCATCAAAAAGTTTCTATCGCTAGTGTAGGGGTAAGCAGCCCGCATCCTTTTAATTACAAGTCACATGCAAACGTATTGCACTTGATCGTACAGTTTGAATAAATCGTCTGCAACATGTTTTAATGAGGAACATCATCAAAAGTTTCTATCGCGAGTATAAGGGTTAGCAGCCCGCGTCCTTTTAATTACAAGTCACAAACACGCGTTATGCACTTGATCGTACAGAAGCGGCATAAAGCCATAGCTCAATCGCTAGAGTATTACTTGTCATGAAATATTCAAACTACACGTAACCCAAGAAAAAAAATGAAAGCCCTTGTTATACCAAAACACCATTCTGTATACATAATTAATGAAAAAATGTCCCGCTGTGATAAGAAAACTAGCAGTCGAAAAATAACACTCTTTGATGCCCCAAAGAACAATACGAACAAAAAGGCTTTAGGAAACATTGTGGACAATGAAGAAATTGCTTGCTACGAGCAATTTCTTCATTGTCCACAATGTTTTCAACCTCGAAAGACAAATGAATAAAAAACGAAAAAAGATTATAAGAAATGAATAAATAAATAAATAAATAAATAAAATCCCATCAACTTAAAATTGAAACTTCTTTGAATTTGGATCAGTCTACGATTTTGTTGTCTTGGAATGGGTTAAAGCACATAAAAACTAACTTAAGAACCGTTATGTGAACAACAAAGAATAAAACAATGTGGCGGTCGATCAAAGTATGTGCATTAAACGTTTCTTTATTCCTGAAGAAGATTCACAAAAATCGAAATATCGAGTAATATTCCTTGCACGTTGCAAATTCCCTGTATTTTTGCAACACAGGCTATCACTTAAACAAGACCTATTCCTCGTTTCTTATTTTTTCTCCCTGTTTTTTTTTTTTTTTTTTACCAAACAGACTACGATTTGGAAACACTACAAGGTTATAAAAAGTAGGATGACTTCAGTAATTTCTTTTTTTCTATAACAAGATGTAGCTTAACTGCAGTTTCATTATAAAGTACTTTTCCTTGAGGTACACGAACTTGTTTAAATTGTTATAGAACCTTCTTTATTATAAAGTACTCTTACGATGGAATATTTCCCTGGAAAAAATGAAATTAAAATCAATCATGGACACCGAGTAGCATGTACGAATGTATTTATAACACATGGTTTTGCTATATTCAGCCTTATTACTAACTTTTGTAATGAATCACCTACGACCTTGTTATTCCGAATATAACAAAATTATACACAGCTGTAGTTTAAGTAAGTAAAATTAATTTGACGAAATGTGGCGACCTAAACTTCGTAAGTACAGCTTGAAAAAGCTGAAGTTATGACGTTTAGGTCGGCAACCAACCACGTACCGTTTCTGTTACATGCTGCTGGCCATTTATTTTGCAGATCAAGTCGTTTACTATCAAAGAGGAACTTTCTCTCGAAGCTCAATGGGATTGGCCAGCGGACTTAAAGGTAGGTATCGATTTTTTTTTCATGTCACAGATTTTAATGATTTTTATCTCCTCTCATATACCATTTGAATACAATATTCCGAAAAGTAGTTTTTTTTTTCTTTTTTTCAAAAATCTGAGGTTGCTTATCAGAAAAAAACAGGGTATTTCCCTAATAGACTACGTAGGCTATTAATCTATTTTTAGATTAATCTGAGAAAGTTGCAGAGAATAAAGGATCATTCAGGTGGTGCGAATAACCGTTGGAAGTTTGCATTTAGATTGAATTACATCAAACCAACGTCATCGTTAAGTCATCATGAGTAATGTTTTTTGTCAGCCCGATTAGCTCAGTTGGTAGAGCACTTGACTTCAAACCTCAAGATCACGGGTTCGAGCCCTGGGCTGACCATATCAACTAACAAAACTAATTGTCTTTCGGATGAGACGTTAAACCGAGGCCCCGTATGACGATGCTATCCATCGAGCACGTTAAAGAACCAGGCGGAACTCTCAGCAGTTTCGTCCTGTATCTTGCACTATCCCCCGTAACAACTAACCGTCTTCTGGGGGCGTCGCTCTTCTGGGCATGTGCTACGGTAGCGACGATAAATAAACGGAAATAATCATGAGTAATGTTCGCTAGCCGGTCTTAAGTTCTGTATAGATCAGTCCAAAAGTGTCGTAAGTGTTATTGCGAATATAAATACTTACCGAAGCTTTGCGCTAACCATTTCATGTGACATGATTTAGTACACTGGCTGTTTCGCTAGTAAATTTGTTATCGTCAGTTGAATCTGGGTCATATGCAAATGAGGTCATTCGATATCGACAGCCGAATTCCATGATATCTAAAATAACCCGGAATTTCGCTGAACCATTCCGATATAACCACAAAAAGCCATTTAAGGCCTTTTAGATTACCGCCAAGACAAAACCTAACTCAACTTATATGATTAAACGTTCGTTTGGGTGTATTTTTCGGCACTTGGCAATTTTTTCTTATCTAGGTTTCAGAAACATCGGTACCTCCCTTTAAAGACCGGGGCGGCAATGTATTTAAATAAGCTGTAGTTACAACGTTTAAGCCTCCAAACTGACAGACACTAATCACAAAAATGGCGGCAAAGACGGAGTTCAAATCTCTATTTCAGGCTGAATTAACTATTTGATTGGTTGATTTATTTCCTGATTGACCGTCGCTATTGGTCAATTACCTTCGGTGTGCGATGATGTCTGCTGGATCCAAACTTTATTTCAAGTTAATATAATTTAATTTTTAGTTTCGTCTATCAAAAACAAGCGTTCTGATTGGTCGAAAAAAAATCCATGAACAAGATTTTGAGCACGCAGCGATTTTGTATGCCTCTGCACAAAATAGTCCCATTAAAAAGGTATCAAAATTTGTAAAGCTTTTGATTTTTTCGCTCGATGCTTTTAAATTTTAAGAAATGAAGAAAATATTTTTTTGTTTTCATGGATGTATGAACCGAAAAAACTAATCACACTTATGTATGAATTCGCTTCGTGTATTCATACAGTGTGATTAGGTTTTTCGGTTCATACCTCCAAGAAAACAAAAAAACATTCTCTTCATTTCTTCGCGTATTCATACAGTGTGATTAGGTTTTTTCGGTTCATGCCTCCATGAAAACAAAAAGTATTCTCTAACCTCTTAAATATTAACAAAACCCCCGGGAGGTCCTTTTTCGCAAGGCGGTTCACATATTTTAGCATAAACTCCCGCCTCTCGGAATAATCCTCTTGATAAAGAATATGAAATATAAATATGTTTTGAGGTAAAGAACTTATAGGAAATTGCATGTCGGATATCTATAACTCATATTATATACGTCATTCTTGTTACGCAATGCCACGATCCCAGACGTTGATTACAAACTTAATAGACACGAGAGCATACACAATTTAATTCATCCTCCGTTGTATAAAAACAAGAGCTTGAAATGAAAACACTTCTCTCGTTTCCTATGCTTCATAGTCTGAACAGAATTAGCGAATTTGCGGCTTTAAAATATAAGTATGGTTCAAAAAGGCACATTCGTGTGAGCGGGAAAGTGAATTAAACCTGTCACGCTTACACAATCTAATTCATTCCCCGTTGTATAAAAAATAGCTTGAAATGAAAACACTTCTCGCGTTCCTAATACTTTACAGTATGAACAGAATTTACGAATATGCGGCTTTGAAAAAAATAAGTTTCCCCCAAGGCACATCCATGAGAACAGAAAAGTAAATTGAGCCAGCCACATTTACACAATTTAATTCATTCCTCTTTGTAAAAAAATAAGGCTTTAAATGAAAACACTTCTCGCGCTCCTAAAGCTAAAAAGTCAGTCAGAATTCACGAAAAGGAGGCTTTAAAAAAATAAGTATCGCTCAAAAAGTCACATTCATATGAACCGGAAAGTGAATTGAGACTGTTACGAATACACAATTTAATATTTGAAATGAAAACACTGATCGCGTTCCTATTTTTTACAAGAAGATCAGAATTTGCATATGAACCGGAAAGTGAATTGAGACTGTTACGCATACACAATTTAATATTTGAAATGAAAACACTGATCGCGTTCCTATTTTTTACAAGAAGGTCAGAATTTGCAAATTTGGAGCTTTTTAAACAACATAAGTATCGCTAAAAAAGGCACATTTTTGCGAACCAAAAAGCGAATCGAGCCTGTGCGTGACATTGCCATATGCGCGTGATTCGCAGACATTAAGTAGCCTGGACAGACACACAATGCGTTAACCTATTCCCACATGACAGAATTTTAGACTGGTCCATATTGAAAGAAGTTGCAGACAATGTTTTCGAGTTGGCGAAATTCAACAAATAATCGATATTTAGGATAGAAAATATTATGTCCCAAGCAATTTTTTCATTGTCCACAATGTTTTCTTAATCTGTTTTCTTGAGTTGCGTAAAAATGTGGGAAGTAGCTAGAAGTTATCTACAAAGCGTAAAGATAAGACTCTGATAAGAGTGTACGGATGAACAGTCTAAATTGAGTCTTTATTTGGCGCACATATTAAATTCTTGGAAATGTCACACTCAATGTCTATTATCATAAGGTGCTTCAGATCTGATCAAATGAATGCCGCGAATCAATGAAAATTTCTACCACTTACATATCGGCTTGTAACACATTACAGTAAAAAAATCCATTCTATCACAGCCGGACAATTTCAAGGCAAATTCCGTTTTCTAAGTTACATAACAAATATATTCCAGTCTTAAAATTTATGAAGAAGTCGCACCTTTGTTGGCGCTACTTGACCCTTCCTTCTATAGATTCTCGAAAGAAGGAACACACTTGTGGCCTCTTTTTTGGCGCCAACTTGATTTTTGCATACTTAGCCGATATATAATTTTGGATTAACACTTTACTTTAAACGATTTGTTTTAATTTTCATTGTCAACATTTTGCCTAGTCCAAGTCCAATACCTTGTGTATATGATGTAATGTATGTTCTGTTTGTCATGGATGACGCCATTTTATAATTGATCAATTACAGAAAGAGATGTGCGGCAAAAATCTGTTCTGTAGATTATATTTGAACCAGCTTACACGGTTTGAGATTTCTCCATTGTATGGGCTTCAGTTACATCTAAGAAGCTTTAGCACCTAACCGTGTATCCCTGTCATTTCTAACATCACTACATCAACAATATTCGGTCCGAACCTTCCACCTGGTTGCACCCACTTTCACACGTTCATTGGCGAGAGACGAAGAACAAATGTCAAAAGGACATATAGCAAATTAATGAATGCGTACAATGCCGCTTCTTTCCTTGAGTTCAAAACATGTTAACCCTTTTCCTACTAACTTAAATACTTTATAAAATTGCATTAAATTAAAAGGACCAAAAATCTGAAATTGTGGATTAAAATCATCTTAAATTTTCATCTAAAAAACAACTATTGCTTATAAGGGACAAGCAGGTGGTGCAGACAAAGATCAGACTGCACATATGTGCAGGCTGATCCTTGTCTACACATCCTGCTAAAACGAGAATATTTTGGGTTCAGCATGACAAGGGTTAATGACTGGGGTAGCCGTACATGACTAGAAGATAAGAAATGATAAAAGTGACGGTGGTGCTCTAAATGATTTTCAAAATTCGTATACATACCTTTACATGGCCTTTCTAGAAGAAAAAACCTTTTGTAACCTGTCGTTCTGGCAAGATGGCAAGATGGCTAGCCACGAACCTGAAAATATACAATGATGCCTGTAAAAGAGCTTTCGATTAACCCATGCCAATATAACAACATTTTAGACCGGCCCAAATCGAAAGAAGTTGCAGACGACATTTCATATTGTGTGTGATCTGAAAGATAATGACTGAAAATGGTACAAAACATTGTGGGAAAGGGAGATTTGACTTGTTACAAGCAATTTCTCTTTCCCCAAAATGTTTTCCTCAGTATTATTCCACATGTGTGTCAAAAGGCGATATTGAGTGGTAATGGGTAAAGACACACGAAAAACCTTGACAAAAAGCCATTGATTTGGGGTGATCTATCAATCAAACGCATAGGGTGAACTAGGGTATTATTCACGCTGAAATCCTATTCTATTCGTTTATTATCTACATATATATATTTTTTTAGAAAAAAAAAAACACAAAACTTGGGGAAATGAAAATAATGGTTTCTGGCATTTTCTTCTTTTTAACAATTTTTCTCGATTATCATGTTATTATTTCACTTACCGGAAAACACATGCCGTCTTTCCTACTTTCTTTTATTCTTTCTTTCTCTTCCGTTTGTTTCTTTCAGTTATTTTTTGGTGAACGTCTTCAACGTCCATCAGTGTTATCCAGTTTGGAAAATCTAGTGGGATATTACCAAGTGAGAAGAGAAGTAGTGCCTAATTAGGTTCGATTTATTTTTCTGCAAAACATGTCTCCTCAAAAACAACTTTACATTTTGAAATGGCGTAATACGAGGTTTCTATATGATTCATAGAAAGCGTAAAGACCCCTATGGCGCTATACGTAAACACCTACCAATGTCTCGCTTAGCTGAGATGCGGCCACGGTTTCAGTAACGCGCAGTCTTTCCTTTATATAGTGAGTAAGTTACCTTCTATCTTTAGAACTCAACATACCAGCTGTATACCGCGGAAATGATAAGCTATACAGTAACGTATATTCAAAGAAGTTCCTTGGATGTTTATCATTATTTTGATTTAGCCTGTAACCCATTACCACACGAAATCGTTTGGACTGGTCCGAATTGAAAGAAGTTACAGACCGCATTTCAAAACGATTTAATGCCTAGATAGTGAGAAAACATTGTGAGAAAGGGAAAAATTGCTTGACAGATTTATCTTTCAAAATTCAAGCCATTACTATCTTGTTCGTCTATTGTTAGTTCATTTCATTATTCTTATCACGAGTTCATCACGAAGCTTGGGCTTCGCGCCATACGCCTGGCTATATGCCTGATAAATACGATTATTGTAAGATCAGAAAATCCGAGTTAACACTGTCAAAGCAGAGAGATCCTTGTGTATTCTTTTATGCTTTGTTTGACGGTTTGTGTAAAAAAGAGTCTTCGTTATAAAAGATATTTTATTGCTTGTTAAATCAAAAGAGCGGCAAAATCGCAAATGATTTTCTTATTCATCAAAAGCCGATAGCTTTTATACGGATTAATTTGACCACACAACTCTCACTTAATGCAATATTGTATGATGTTACTATAATTCATTGACAATAATCATAGGGCGGAAATAATATGTCGGTCGAACTTATTGGAATCAGAGAAGCTCTCAAAATCTACTCCCTAGTATTGGGACAGATGGATTGAAGGCTTGTAATAGAGTTCTTTTGAAGTTTCAATTAACTTGTATGGCGCCAGATAAAAGGAATTCAATCCAGCTCACTCAAACGGCAACTTTATACTCGATATTGTGTATATGGCCTATTGTCCTGCACTTTTTTCTTAAATTTTGTAAATGAGTTTTAACCTGGATAGAAATAATTGCGATTCTGTGATTAAGGTCCTAGGAGGATTCTTTATAGAATTGTAATTTTGTTTAAACAAAAAAGTTTGCAGTGATCGTTTGAAATTTGCGAGAATTGCATATGTCTTCACTAGTCATAAATACAATTAGTCTGGTGTCAAATTGAAGGACTCTGAAAAATATTCGAAAAACAAAACAAAAAGAAACCCTGGACAGACTATCCGCACAAAAAAATTGCAGTAAAAGAAACGTTTTGAAAGTAGAAGCAGCTTTCAACTGGAGAGAATGACAAACTAGAGTAAAAAAAAAACCAAACAAATTTTAGGATTAGAACTTGGGGGGAAAAGCTTTCAAAATCAGCTAGTCCACGAAGTTTCACAATGATAAGAATCATGCTGATTTGAGTGAATCAGTCATAATGCCCGGATCGAATCTTTTAATGATCCCGCATTTTGAAGCACTAAAGCCGTGTCTATTTTCAGTCTGTATTAAGTAGGACTAATTCGGTGGGAAATCTGTATGTAGGATCTCCCGGGAAATAAAATCGGCATCTGGTTGTGTTCTACTATCTATAATTAATGAAGACAGAATGATATTGATGGAAAGTTTCAATTTTACCTGGCTTGTATGTTTTAAGCGGGTAAAGGCGATTTCGAGAGGATAGTGTAGAACTGTTGTAAGTTACCATAAATGTATAGACACGTTAAATAATTTTGTTTTTACTCCTCGAATTAGAATCATTAAAAGTAATATCTGCACTACATTAAATTTGAGAAAATCCAAGTCGATCGGCAAAGCCATAGATCGGTCCCATATATCCTCTTTTCTACCGCGGATTATATACCATGGAATAGAGCAAGTTTGGAACAACAGTCCGTATTTGTTGTTTGAAAAAAAGAGTTAAATTCTTAATTAAAAGAATGAGTCTTCACAATGCATACAGCAAAGTCACTTGATTTAAAATTCCATTGAAATTTGTGGTTTGTTTTCGAACAAGCAATTTCTTCATTTCACACAATGTTTTCCAAATTGTTTTCCTTGAGGGGCGTCCAAAAGCGTCATTGTTTGGGGATGGGTTAACGTCTTGTAGAAGCATGTTATCAAATAAACAGTTACCATGTAGACGCACTTTGTCTACAAAGAAAGATGAAAAAATCTAAGATTTCATTAACTTTGTATAGTAGTCTGCAACCCTTTCAATTTGGACCAGTGTAAAATTTTCCGTCTGGTAGTGGTTAAACTAATAACTGTGAACACCATTGTTACGGACATAATGGCCATATACCGAGATATTTCTATCACGAAACCGGATGTTGTATCGACAATGGTATCCTGAATACATTATAAACGATCATTAAAATTGTACATGTATGATAACTCAATTATATATGGTATATGACATGAGATGTTTAATCATTTGAATCTTCTCAAAGACTGTAAAGATATGGTTAAAGCAGCAGTGCGACGTTTATGTCGGGCTATAATTAATGTACCTTAAATTCGGGCTATAATAAGTGTGGCTTATACTATATTTAATATTTTATCTTGTACGTTGGACACGCGGCCTCAGCGCAGTGGGTAGCGCGTCGGGATCATGAGGTCCTGGGTTCGATCCCCGGTTGCAGGGATATATATTTCCCGACATTTGTCTCAACAATGGGTAGATAATCGTAGACCTTAGTGGGATATGCAGCTGAAGGGTCGGAAAGGATTTAGTGGTAGCACTGGTGTGAGAAAAATACAAGAAATCCATGGTTAGGTGCTCCAACCTCAGCGATATAGCTGAAATACTGTTTAAGGTGGCGTTAAACAAATTTAAACAAACTTGAACTAGGTTCCAGACGCAATAATATGCTTACACATGCTTCTTTATGAATTGGCTCGTTGTGCGAAAATGCTAAAAATCTTACCCATCATTTCGAAGACACGATCAGAGTTTTAAACTGGTGCCTGTCAAATCGGCAGCAAAATCTCATTACTTTGTGTTACTAAGTTGCAATACCATGAACTAATTAAGATAGCTGTCTGCTTACTATGTATGGGATACATTACATCTAGACATCATATCGGATTGGATTTTGATTGTATTCACACATTAATTCAATTTGGACCAGTCTAAGATGCTGACGTCTGATAATGGATTAACCCAATCCACGCAACAAAATTTTAGAATGGTCAAATTGAAAGGATTTGCAGATGACGATTTAAAACTTATGAAATTTAGATATATTTTACCTTTGGGGTGGAAAACATTGTGGATAATGAAGAAATTGATTGTGACAAACAATTTCTTCATTCTCAATGTTGTTTTTCCAAAGCTTTTTTTCTTGGGTCGTCTAAAAACGTCACTTTGTGCGAATGGGTAAATGAACATTAAATTACAAAATACGACTCCAAGACAGTAAGTACACTTTCGACAAAATGACAACGACGCTGTGAGTTCTCTTGGTTCTAAAATTGGCACGTATGTCATAGATGATAAATGAGAAGACGCCAGGAAGAACAAATACTTCAGAAAGTGTGAAACTAGTTCTTTCGCCCACATGTTCTGTAAGTGTGACATATGTTTAAGCCTAAAGCATGTGATGTCAAACGATAGACTGGTATCGCTGTCGACTTTAACAAAGCCGGCTTTGTTAAAGTCGACGTCATCATCAGTCTAGACAAACGAGAACTAGGTCAATTTTTTTTTTTTTTTTTTTTTCGTGTATGTAAATATATGGGTTACTCGAAAACTACGTTCAAGTCGCGAAACCAACAACACTTCTTCATACAATTTAGATGAAGACAACTTTCGGATTTCAAATTTCATTTCCAGTCTATATAATTCAATTGTTAGTTTCGTCTATCAAAAACGAGCGTTCTGATTGGTCGAAACATTTAATTCATACCTCGATGAACAAAATTTTGAGCACGCAGTGATTTTGTATGCTTCCGCACAAAATAGTCCCATGTAAAAAGGTATCAAAAGATGTAGGGTTTTTGCTTTTTTCGATCTATACCATCAAATTATAAGAAATGAAGAGAATATTTTTTGTTTTGATGGAGGTATGAACCGAAAAACCTAATTACACAATGTATGAATCCGCTTCGCGTATTCATACAGTGTGATTAGGTTTCTCTTCATCTCTTAAATGAATTCTTTAATTGGTCGATTGATTCTTTGATTGACAAAGGCGATCCGTCAATTCCAAAAGAGATACAAACTCATCAAATGCCTAATATCTATCACTTTTAGAAAGACTCGTTAGATTAATATAAACTGTTATTGAAGATTATCTGAATAATTGGATTTTGCGTTTGTAAACACCAAAAAAGGGATCAGGTGACAAGTGATAAGAACTATCAAATGAAAATTGGGAAAACTTGAAGGTTAGGAAAACATTGTGGAAAATGAAAATTGCTTGTCACAAGCAGTTTCTTCATTATTCACAAAGTTTTTTTTCCCAAAATACGCTTTTTTGAAAATCCATCTACAAAATATTGTCGACTTTAAATTCTTTCAATTGCACTAGTCTAAAATGTTGTCCTTAGTAATGGGTTAGTATACAGTAGATATTTTGTCAGTTTTTGAGAATATCGTTGTTTCTCCCCAAATTCCGATACAGCTTTATAAGTCAGAAACAAAATTATAGAATTAGAAAAACAAAAAAGCAAAAAAAAAAAAAAAAAAAAACAAAAAAAAAAAACGATTTTTTGATCACATAGATAACGGATCAAGTCGTCGACGGAAGAGCAAAATTTCGTAAACACCGATTTTATTAAACCTGTATTTTCGACATTTTGATCGCCCAACGAAGAAATATACATTTGTATCGAAGAAAATCTTAATCAGAATGGATGTAATGATACGTTTACAAATGGCAATAAAGAGAACTAGTTTAAAGTGATAAGAACTATCCAATAAAAAGTTGTGAGATTGATACATGCTGTCCGTGAATTCACATATTGAATCCATTTGGTGACAAATGGTTCTTTTCGGCAGTTGTACATTCCTTTCTAAAAGAGGTTTAATCAAGAAATATTATTGATCCAATATCCCATGCAATAATGCTCCCCAGGGAACTGTTTAAACACTATACATAATCACTCTAATTTTCAATATTTCGGCAAAATATGCCTTTATCAGAAAAAGAAAATAAACCTTATAATTATGTAGAATTATACTATTGGTAAGTAATACAGGAAAAGACTGCTTAAATGGCGTTATTTTATGACACTGGAAAGTTCGAATGTCGGCATCACAATTGTCTTATTATTGCTATGCCCATCGAGGCAAAAACACTATCTGCCTTTTCAAAACGTTCTTCGTTTTCAAGTGAGTCAGTGGCAATTGACCAATCGCAGATGTCAACCAAGTTATATATCTTCCAATCAAATAATTCATTCAGTCCGGAATTGAGAAATGAACTCCAACACTGGCTACCATTTCTGTGAAATATTCTTATTGGTTTGGCGACTTAAACGTCGCAACGACAGCTTATTCAAGCTGTAGTTACGACGTTCAGGTCGCCAGCTAACCATTCTACTTTTTTGTTACATGTTACTGGTAATATATTTTACAAAACAACACCGTTTAAAATCGAAGCGGAAATTCATGTCGGAGTCAAGGGGCGTGGCCAAAGCAGTAAGTGGGCGGGGCCAGCGATTGGTCCATTGTGATGACTAAATCGATTTTAGACTTCCGTAATAAATAAAAAGTAATTTTGACCTTATTCAATGCAATGACAGGTAGGGTATTAGGTGAAATTTGAATTGGAGTCTTAACAGCAAGGCAAAAATATAGCTGTTATCTTAGCATAATTGTATACAAAGTTATATATACTTGTAGTTGTTGTTTCAATTTTTTAACTCGAAGGGTCTTATTTAAATGAAATTCAGGACTGTTGTTTCTTCCTTAATGCATCTTAACCAGTTGTTTTCATGATCGACGGAATATTCAATAGTGAATAGGAGATAGTGATGGACCTTTACAACATTCTTGTTCTTCCTCTATTTCAAAGCAATATTGGTTAGACTCGGCGGAAGTCATTTAACCCTTTCCTGTACAATCCCTTGTTTTCACGCCCCTGTGAATTTATACTTGAGAAAATATTGTGGGAAAAGAAGAAATTGCTTGTCACAAGCAATTTCTTCTTTTCTCACAATATTTTCTAACCTTTTAGGTTCGTTACTTTTCAAATTGCACCCACTTTTGATTGTTGTCTGCAAGTTCTATCAAACTGGACAGGTCTAAAACTTTTTAAAAAATGGGAAAGGGTTAAACATGGCCGACAATGAACAGTTTGCGTGAAGAGGAGCGCGGTGATGAAACCACGAGAAGACGTAAAATTCGATTGAGAAAAAGAAAATAGCAATAACGTTCTTGAGACACTGGAATAATTGTGCTCATTATCCGTACGGCATGCTGCCTCTAACGATAATTGAAATATAACAAGTAATAAAGACAAAGAAACGACAGAAAATGAATTCTTCACTCTTGTAATCCTGTACCCAGAATATATATTGCAGAAGGTATAAACATAGATCAGTCTGCGCATACTTGCAGTCAAACATTTGTTTTGCGAGGTTCTTTTGAACTTCCTTATCGTCTGAAGGATCAACCATTTCTCCTTGCATACCATACGTGATCTGAATAATCATGTATACTCTTGACCGTCCACATCAATTCTTATTTCGGATATTTAATCTCGCAGCGTTAGTATGTTCATGAAGATAACATATTAAAGTAAGCTTTCAAGTAAGCTCAGAGAACCAGTTTCACCAGAACCAATTAAAAACATACAAAACCAAGAAAATAGATAAGTCAATGTATTTTGTTAGATTTACACAGAATTTTAACAAGATGATATATGTATTGTGCTAAACAGAATCGATCTCAAATAATTGAACCCTTTTTATTCATGATACATGATAAAAAGAAAAGTGTTACATGAGACTCCTTGCAGACTTTTTGAACGGCTGTTCATAGAAACCTGGTGGTTATAATGCTACATAGAATTGGTTTACCCGAACGCTAATATCAGTATCAAGCTTAACTCATTCCTACACAATGACGCTTTCTGATGCCCCCTCCAAGAAAGAAAAACTAAAAAAATATTATGTAAAATGAAGAAATTTCTTGTAACAAGCAATTTCTTCTTTTTCCACGATGTTTTCCACCCAAAAAGTTTAAAATCTAAATTTTCGTTAACTTTAAATTCTCGTCTGCAACTCAATTTGTACCAGTCTAAATTTTTGCCGTCTGGTGATTGGTTAAATAGTTCAACGAGTTGGGATAACGTTTGCCTAAAAGCTTAGAAGGTATGATGGAGACGGAAACTCAATTTAACCCATTACCAGACTGGTTCAAATTGAAAGCAGTTGCAGACGAGAATTTAAAGTTTATGACTTTTTTTGGCTTTTTGGGTTGAACACATTGTGGAACATTGAAGAAATTGCCTGGTTCAAGCATTTTTTTCATATTTCACAATGTTTTCCCAATAGTATTCTTTTTCTTCAGGGCGTCCAAAAGCGCCATTGTGTGGGGATGGGTTAAAATATAACCGAAATGATTGTTGAAGCAGGATCTAAAAACATGAAGCCTAGATATTTGTTTCAGTATAAGATCGATTTGTCGTTCATTGCGTGAACGACAAAAAACAATCCAAATACCATAAGTGGCAAAGCCTTTCGCGAAAATACAATTTTTGTTGTACTCTCAATGAACGATTTACTGATCCTACAAGAAAAACAAACGATTGTTATAAAAATAAAAAAAAAGACACAAATTAGTAATTCTTTCGGACATAATTCTCAAATCGCGTCATTTGGCTCATGATTTACATGGCAATCTTGTGACGT